>CM042540.1:28466268-28473768 GCA_023630585.1 Cranoglanis bouderius
CTAATCACGAGTGTTTATCCTTGACTGTTCTTTTTACCTCTGTAGTGTTGTGGCCGGTTTGATACCTGGCTAGTGTGCTTAATGTTAAACTTTTGGTGATCGTTAATGTTCTGCTGCTAAATGCTAACACTAGCCGAACTAGCTAGCCGGATAACGTGCCGTTTTGAAAGCTGATATTAGCATTAGGTAAAAATTTGCTAGTAAAAATAGCAGGTTTGTTGTCAACTGTGAATAACTGTGAAGTTGGTGAACGTAAAATCAGTGTTTTGCTAACGTTAGCTAATGAAAATGTTGTTTTTCATTTCGAAACAGCAGATTACTTCATGCTAGCTTTACGGCTAACGCCTGATTAGCGTTTCGAATAAAAACACTCTTCTGTTCTGTGTCCTGTGTGGATTAAAAATCAGAACTGAACACTAGCGGTGAGCGCTGACGAAAGATGCTAATTGTTTCCAGAGGAGACGTCGTTAGCGCTCGCTCAGGAGGAGAAACAGCCCGGGTTTCAACAGAAACACAAATAAAAGCGCTAATTGACGGTGATGTTTCCTGGAAATTACAGCTAATGGAGCAGTGAGATTTCCTGAGCGCTGCATCCGGGACGTTTTGAGGAAAAGCGTGAAACTGGATCCAGTCGCAGCTTCGGCGCTTTAATCCGAGCCGAAGTCTCCGGGGTTTGATCTCACAACCTCCTGCTCACTAATAACGTGAGAAATGTGTTCACTTCATTCCTGTTCGCCGTTCACGTGAAACTGAGTGACGTTTATAACCATTTTACTCGCGTTTAATGAGAATGAAATAATATTTTCATTTATTTATTTAAAGCTCTCGTTTTATTGGAGGATCAACTGACACTCAGTTTTAAATCAGTTCTGTGGAAAAAAATATTTAGTATATAAATATATATAAATATAAAATGCAGGTTGATTTAAAACCAAATTTGTTTTAGAAGTCTCCTTTTTTTGACACGTTTTTTTTTTTTTTTTTTTTTATTTAGACAGAAAAGATTTTTTGGACAGTTTTGTTTAATGGTGTGAACTCTACCCCCCAGGAGTTGGGTTTTATAGGACATGAGTTTTTGATTATTTATTTATTTATTTTAGGGTTTGTTTGTTTGTTTGTTTGTTTTGGGGGGGGTTCTTATATTTCAACATGAGATGTTTCTTTTTTGGCCAAATTTTGTTTGTTTGTTTGTTTGTTTGTTTGTTTGTTTTACACAAGTCCCTTTTTGACATTTTGGGTTTTTACATTTATTTGGACGTTTTTTTTCCTTTGGTTTTTTTTTTTTTTTTTGGGACAGAAACTCTTTTTGAGGACATGAATTTTTTTTTTTTAGTCGTTTGTTTTTTTGGTTTTTCTTGTACATAGTTTTGTTTATTTATTTATTTATTTATTTATTTATTTGTCCAAACTGGGTTTTTTAGCCCCCAGTTTTTTTTGTTTTTTTTTTTTATTACATTTTTCAACACAAGCTCTTTTTTTTTAATCAGTTGGGTCTGGAGGTTTTTTGGGTTTTTTTAGGTCTTTTCAGCTTTTTAATTTTTGGATGAGCTTTTCTTGTGGTTGTTGTTTTTTGACCCACGCTGGGGGGTTTTTTGGACACGGTGGTTTGTTTGGTTTTTTTTGGACACGGTGGTTTGTTTGTTTTTTTTTGGACACGATGGTTTATTTGTTCTTTTCCTTTTTACAGCAGTTGTGGTTTTTCTTTTTACACAGTTTTTTAAAAATATTATTATTACAACAAATTTTGTCTCAAGGCCCAATTAATAATCTAAAAGTGTGTGTGTGTGTGTGTGTGTGTGTGTGTGTGTGTGTGTGTGTGTGTAACTGACCTCCATGGGAAAAGCCTTGAAGTTAACAGTGTGTTCGGAGCCTCTCTGGTTCTCTTTGCCCCAGTGGAAGCGGACTTCGTGCAGCTCGAACTCGTGATCGCTGGGCAGAGGGCCTCCGGTCACCACTGCGGCCGGAACACGAAAGAGAAACGGAGAAAAACATCTTTAAAGTGGGTTTTTTTAAAGGAATGCTAAAACAATCTGGGCTGAAACTGAATCAGACGGTTGATTTATATCCGGCTCGGTGAACCGGCTTCCTGTTCCGTCACTCCTGGTGCATGTTGGGTACCTGATTTGGACTTGAGCATGATCCTGACGGTGTGTCCATCGTTGATGACCTCACAGTCTCGACACACCACGTAGTTGGGCGTTAAACCGACTTCCAGCAGTCTGGGGTCGTAACGAGCCTCTCTCGAGTTCAGGTTTATGGGAGACTGATTCTCTCCGTTCGCTTCCGGGAACAACAGACCCCACTCCACACCTACACACACACACACACACACACACACACACACACACACAATCTTCCTCATATTACTGTTTTTATGAAAGTTCCTGTCCTGTTCTCACTTACCTTATAGCAGCTATAAACACAACAACAGCGACAATGTCCATTGCTCAAAGCGCTATACAAATAAAACTGAATAGAATCGAACTCCTCTGTACTGAAGAAGTCATTACAGCTTTACTTCCGACACTGGAGACTCCTTCCATAAATGTTACATAAACATCTCCTTACTTTAAGAAAATGAAAATAAACGAGCCGTTACTATAGAAACGAGAACGTAATAGAACGAGCGCATTAATATAAACCTGCGCTACTCTCAGAGCTGCTGTTATGATGATTTAATGACCACAGTTACACCATAAACACGATTTTACTTAGATGTATTTATTTATTTATTTTTCCAAATTAGCACCACATCCACCTTCCCCAGATAAAGCTACAGCTCCAGGCAAAGAAAAGACGTTTAACTTTTTAAGTGAAAAAGAAAAGGTCAGTTCTCTGGTAATATCGAGTAAAATGAATGTTTATCGTTAATCAGACTCAGATCAGACCGGTCTGGAGCGGATTACCATCAGTGCTGAGTGCTGTAGTTTCTCTCTCACCCTCAAAACCACCAACGACCTTCAGAGAACAAAACAAAGCGTCTGGTAGAAGGCCACAATCCAGAGAACGAGGTCATGTAACAGTTACAGTCGCATGTGAGAGCTGATTTTACTCACTCCATCTTTACTTACTCCGTAACTAGTCAATTATTATGATTATTATTATAATGATATGCAAATGAAGGGTCTGGTAGACTGAGGCTGTTAATCAGAAGCTCTGGAGATGGAAAACTAACTTTGTGCACAGGACCATTGTCATGTCTTGTCTTTTGGTGTATTTGGTGATTGGGCCTTTTATATATATATATATATATATATATATATATATATATATGGTCAGAAATCTGGGAACAGTAATGAAACCATGGCTGTGTTCAGTATCAGAGGCTTCACTAATGGACCAGTGGCTTGTAGATAGCTAATAAAAGTTCTAGAAAAATAACAGAGGAATACTTAGATTCCCAAGTTCACGTCCTTCTGTCCTCTATGAGTCACATGATCTCGTCTCTGCGGCTTCCAGCCAATAAGAACCCACTGAACTGGATTTACACCAGCGAAGAACGACAACTTTCTCCTCTTCTGTGTCTTTAATGAGGAAGCTAAATAAAGCCCTTAATGCAGAAGCTAAATAAAGATCCTCAGAGCTCCAGAGTCCCATCGCTATTAACGTTCACGTTCCTGTAAGACTGAAAAACTGCTCGAGGGGACTTCACCATGTTCTCATTTCTGCTGTGCTGCTTTTTTCCCCCTCCCTTGTTCTCCTTATGAGTTAACCTCAGGTGTTCTTGTTCTGTAAGTTTACTGACCGAGTTCTGAAGAACAGGATGTAAATCCTCATCACCTGGTCAAACAATTAAAGGTTAAAACAATTCACAAAACTCTTTACAAAAAAAAAGTATGAAGGTTATGTTTAGAGTTAGTGTGTGTGTGTGTGTGTGTGTGTGTGTGTGTGTGTGTGTGTATATATATAAAAACACATATATATATACACACACACATATATATATATATATATATATATATATATATATATATATATATATATATATATATATATATATATATACATACATACACACACACACACACACAGTCCTGTGCAAAAGTTTTAGGCACCCTATTATTTTTTATAGTACAAACTTTGCTATAGATGTTTTTATTTTATGACGTCTACATTATCAAGTCGGTACAAAAAACATTTTAGATTCCCAAACATTAGTTTTCTAGCACAGAATTAAATGTTACAGAAAAATGTTTGTACGTCATTAAAGAAAGCAGCGTATTACGTAAGAGACACTTTTCAGACAGTAAACACAATGAAGGCTGCTGGGTTTCGCTGCAGAAATAAGAAGCGAGTGTGAAAGTCAAAGTGTCCAGAAGAACTGTGTCTGGTTCTGCAAGATGCTCAATAAAACTTACCAGCTCATTTCCTTATAAAACTGCACACATTGTACCCGAGACTACTGTTTATATTTTTTATTTTTTTGTCACACCAAATATTGACTTTGTTTTATTTACTACTGTTTACTGCTCTTTATGGTGTTTTTAAAAAAAAAAACATTTAATTTCATTATTTTTTAAGGAATCTTTGCTCTACAGCATTTCTTTGCATGCGCCTAAAACTTTTGCGCAGTGCTGTATATGTATGTATTGGGGCGGAGCTTCATAAAATCAAAAAAAAAGGACGAAGTGCTGAAGTTAGCAGCATAACGACGTCGATTCTACCGGTTCCCATCACTAACTGCACCAAAACAAAGTACTTTTTACGTACAGTTTTTTCTTCAATCCCACTTTTAAACACAAACTGCACATTTCTAGCATGACTGTGGTCTTAGCACAAAAGTATCTGCACCCTAATGTTAAAAAAATATATCAATCGATGTCTATTTGATGTTTTCCGAAATGACTGTTTCAGTAGAAATGGATAAATCTTAGGTTGAAATAAATTTAGGTTTCTAATACAGAAAGGTTTGGATTTTAAAACAAGAAAAATAAAATCTCACTCCAGGTTTTAAAATCGTTACATTGGTTTCTGATTATGGACCAGATTTATTTCCCTTTTTCTCCTTTATTCTGCTTTTATGTAATTAACACTAGTGGTCTATAAGTTTATCTCGACATAGGAATATTTTTGCAGAGTGATGTGCATTTTTATAATTTTTTAAAACATTATTTTAGTTGTAATTCATGAGTATTTTACTCCCACTTTCTTGTGTTATAACTGTCTGAAAGGTCTGTCATCAAAGTGTGCTACATTAATAAAACATTATTAGTAGTAGTAGTAATAAATGAATCAGATGTAGAGAAATAAAGGACCAAACTATTTAAATAAATATTCAATAAATATAAATAAGTGATAAAAATAAAAAAAATAATTGGTTCCACTAACTAATGGACCAGATAAAACCATAATGTTCTCCAGAACCAAAAGAACCGAGTCAGGTTCTCCACGATGAACTGAAGTGGTTGAATTGATTACAGTTTCCTGCTCTTTATAGTCAGATGTTCACTGTAGAAACATCTAATTTCATTATTTATGACCGAATCTTTGCTTTACAGAATTGTTCTTCGTGCCTGAGACTCTTCCACACTGCAGTATGTGGTGTACGTTTAGGATCCAGACATCATGTAAGCAGAAATAATTAAAGCAGAAGGACAAAATTAGCACAGATTTCACCAGCTTTCACTTTTTATTCTGGTCTGATGGAGGAAACTGCGGCCTGAGGAGCACGTTCTCTCCTAACGCTGCCGGTGAAATTACTGCTGTGAATTACAGCGAACGTTCTGGATCCTGATTGGTCGTTGATTAATGGTCTAATTGTGGTCATTAAATCATCATAACAGCAGCTCTGGCAGCAGCGCAGGTTTATATTAAAGCGCTCGTTCTTATACGTTACCGTTTCTATAGTAACGGCTCGTTCACAGGGACGTGTACAGCCGACGCTCCACTGATAATAAACTGATTTAAAAAGATCCTTGATATTTTGCGAGGAGATGTTTGTTTATTTAACATGTATGGAAGGAGTCTCCAGTGTCAGCGCTTTGTAACGGTCAGAGTTAAAGCTGTAACTTTAAGTTTTCGACATCTTCAGGACGGAGGAGTTTACGCTTCTTTGCGGTTTCTCGGTAACACGATGTAACAAGCTGCGATTTTTGACAGAATAAAGAGGCTGGTGAGGGAACGACTGTTTATAGCTGCTATAACGTGAGCGAGAAACAGGATCAACACTGAATGTAACTATAAACAGATAAAAAGTGTCGTGTTTTAATTCATGAATTAAAAATTGTAGTTGTTGGTGAGTCGCTGTGGTGTAAGAGGAATAAAACACTCAGGGACGTGCAGTTATAACAGTGAACAGTGTGTATATAAACAGTAACTCCACGTTAAATGACTGTACATACGCACTCTATCAGCTGTTTATATACACACTGTGCAAAAGTTTTAGACACATGCAAAGAAATGCTGTAGAGCAAAGACGCCTTCAGAATACTGAAATTAAATGTTTTTACATTTTAAAAAACAGCATAAAGAGCAGTAAACAGTAGTAAATGAAGCAAAGTCAATATTTGGTGTGACAAAAAAATAAAAAAATAAAAATAATAGTCTCCGGTACAATGAGTGCAGTTTTATAAGGAAATGAGCTGGTAAGTTTTATTGAGCATCTTGCAGAACCAGACACAGTTCTTCTGGACACTTTGACTTTCGCACTCGCTTCTTATTTCTGCAGTGAAACCCAGCAGCCTTCATTGTGTTTACTGTCTGAAAAGTGTCTCTTACGTAATACGCTGCTTTCTTTAATGACATACAAACATTTTTCTGTAACGTTTAATTCTGTGCTAGAAAACTAATGTTTGGGAATCTAAAATGTTTTTTGTACCGACTTGATAATGTAGACGTCATCAAATAAAAACATCTATAGCAAAGTTTGTACTATAAAAAATAATAGGGTGCCTAAAACTTTTGCACAGCA
This sequence comes from Cranoglanis bouderius, assembly GCA_023630585.1. Taxonomy (NCBI): domain Eukaryota; kingdom Metazoa; phylum Chordata; class Actinopteri; order Siluriformes; family Cranoglanididae; genus Cranoglanis; species Cranoglanis bouderius. Next base: position 28,473,179 of record CM042540.1, read on the forward strand.
CTGAATATAAATATATAGATTTATCTTTATTTTAATGTTTACAGTGAAATTAAACACCACAACCATAAAACAGTGAAAGCTACTTTTTTAGATCAGCCTTTTCTGCAGTTAGTTTTTGTAGTTTATTGAGAACACAATTTGTCAGAAGCAACACATGAATTACTGAATAAAAAGAAATAAATCACTCTTTATAGCCAAACTCTCTGTTAGAGAAGCCTGTAAATGAAAACACTCGTCTTTTACTGCTGGTGTGTTTGCAGACATGATCGGTTGTGCTGCAGAGTGTGTGTGTGTGTGTGTGTGTGTGTGTGTGTGTGTGTGTGAGTTACGGATGTTGGTCAGGTAGTGCAAATAAGACAGTGTGTTTGAATTTGCTGTTAAAGAAAACCATCATGTTTGATTAAGGGCCAAAGACACACGCTGACGATGGAGACCAGACATTACATCCTCACGTAAAAACCATTCCTCTTCAGACTGAGTGACGTTTCTGTCTGCCATGATTTTTAAATGAAATATATATATATATATATAAATAAAAATAAAACAGACACTCAGTGTAGTTCAGTGAACAGGATTATGGGATGCCAGCT
>CM042540.1:28478768-28498768 GCA_023630585.1 Cranoglanis bouderius
GAGGTCACCGAGACTCAGGACCACGTACTCACAACCGTTCGGCCCAAACAAATTACAAACACAGAAAAAGAACAGTACATCATTTACTGGACAAACTCCATTAATAATCAACACAAACTGGAATGTTATTCGGCACTAAATGGAGAGAACACCGAGGCGGACCACCTGACCACGGTGACTGATAAGAAATGAAGAAAGACATTGACAATGTACAGACTCAGTGAGCACGGGCTGGACATAGAGACGGGCCGCCGCAGACAGACGTGGCTGCCCCGTGACGAGAGGCTGTGCTCCCACTGCAGCCTGGGAGTGATGGAGACAGACCTGCATTTCCTTACACAATGCCCCAAATACCAGATCATCAGAAATCACCACTACCCTAAAATAAATAATATACTCCCCGAATTCAGTACATGCTCCCCAATTCAAAAACTCCCCTTTATTCTTGGTGACGGAACCGTTAGTGCAAACATCACTGCAGGATTTGTAGCATCTCGTCACAGCCTGAGGGACAACCAGAGCTAAGGAAGAGCTCTAAATCAATGACTCGCTCCACCACCACCTCCCACACCCACCCTAACCCCGCCTACCATCATAAACACCCACCCACTCTAACCCCGCCTACCATCACAAACACCCACCCACCCACTCTAACCCCGCCTACCATCACAAACACCCACCCACTCCTCTAACCCCGCCTACCATCACAAACACCCACCCCGACCCCGCCTACCACCACAAACACCCACCCACCCCGACCCCGCCTACCACCACAAACACCCACCCACCCCAACCCCGCCTACCACCACAAACACCCACCCACCCCAACCCCGCCTACCACCACAAACACCCACCCACCCTAACCCCGCCTACCACCACAAACACCCACCCACCCCAACCCTGCCTACCACCACAAACACCATAATGAATTTAATTTTTTTTAGAAGAAAGACAGCACCTCCACTGGTCTGATAGAGGAAATGAATGAGGATTAAATAAAAGCAGCGCAGCTCTGCCCTCTTGTGGACATTATAGATAATGCTTAAATGATAAAGTAAAGAATGAGGAAGAACAAAAATAAATAAATAAATAAATAAATAAATAAATAAATAAAGGACATCGTCAGAGTGAAAAGACGGAAAAATGAAGAAAGTAAATTAAAAAAAAGAAGAAAGTAAAATGAACAGTGCGTTTGAGGAAACTGGACACTGTGGATGATTTTTTTTATTATTCAAATTATTTATTGGTCATTTTTTACAGCACTGTTCCTTATAAAGAGGCCACCGAAAGAAAGAACGAGCGACGGAACAAACACAGAAAACGTGTAGAAAAGTTTATTAACTTCTTTTTTTTTTTTTTCCAAATAAAGCCAGAAAACCCAAAGTTTAATAAACGTGACACTGGTCCATCTTCACCTTCAGTTCAGCAGGAAGTTGAGGAGCAGCTGAACGCAGCACAGGCCGAGAGGCGGCGCAGGTTAAAGATGGACGCCCAAGACTTCAGCGACAAAAACAAAACAGTTCCAGGCAGATCCGAGCTGCTGGTGCTGAAACATCTCCCCCGAGCAGCGACTCCTGCGTCGGTTTGTCAGAGATGGAGGTGGAGGAGCTGCAGCGCTGTGGTGTCAGTGCTACTCCTTATACTCCAGGAACTGCTGAAGTCTCTTCTGCTGCTCCGCTGGAACACTGACAGCACTGAACACAACACAGGAAGTGACTTCACTCAGCTTTTCATCGAAAACACAACATTTATTTATTTCATTTCCTCTTTTCACTCATCTTAAAGTCCGTTGGAGCGAAAAAACTCCGAAACACACACAGATAAATATTTATTTTAAACACTGAAACACTTTAAACAGCAGCTGGATCACTGTCCTGAGACGGTCCTGGTGGGCGTGGCCTAATATTCTAATTAGCAGCTTGATTGACGGCTCTGTGTCCGAGACTCCGCCTGCGAAACTAAATCAGGATCCGTGTAGCAGTGCAGAGTTCCACAGTTACACTGACGCTACACTCGCTAGCTTAGCTTTCTCTCGCTATGTTAGCTCTATCTTGCTAGATTAGCTTTCACATGCTAGTTTAGCTTTCTCTTGCTAGGCTAGCTCTAGCTTGCTAGATTAGCTTTCACATGCTAGTTTAGCTTTCTCTTGCTAGGCTAGCTCTAGCTTGCTAGATTAGCTTTCACATGCTAGTTTAACTTTCTCCCACTAGGCTAACTCCATCTTGCTAGATTAGCTTTCTCTCGCTAGGCTAGCTCTAGCTTGCTAGATTAGCTTTCACATGCTAGTTTCACTTTCGGTTGCTATGTTAGCACTACCTTTGCTAGATTAGCTTTTGGTCGCTATCTTAGCTCTACCTTTGCTAGTTTCGCTTTTGTTCGCTATGTTAGCTCTAACTTGCTAGGTTAGCTTAGCTTTCACTTGCTAGTTTCGCTTTCAATTGCTATGATAGCTTGATCTTGCTAGATTAGCTTTCACATACTAGTTTAGCTTTTGGTCACTATGTTAGCTCCATCTTGCTAGTTTAGCTTTCACTTGCTAGTTTAGCATTCTCTCATTATGTTAGCTACACCTTGCTAGATTAGCTTTCGCTCTCTGGGTTAGCCCTCACGTCCCAGGTTAGCCTTTGATAGCTCGGTTAGCGCTAGCGCTCCTGATTACCTTTCTCTCGCTACGTTGAGCCTCACTTGCTAGGTTTTCTTTTGCTCGCTATAGATGTACGTATTACATGATTACACTCGCGTGTAGATGTTGAAATAGAAAGTCGGAAATTCAGCAGTCAGGTCACGCCCACAAATAGGCCACACCCACAAACAGGCCACATGATGACTGTAGTGACTCGTGGTCTGGTCTCCTGAGGTGAGCTGCTGTTTATTATTTATGTAAATGGTATAAATGGGCGGGGTTTACTGTAAGTGCTCCCTGAAGGTGGTGGTGATCCTGTAGATGGCGGTTTTCAGAGAAGCCCTCAGAGCAAAGCGCAGGGTTTTATACGTCGAGTCGCCCAAACTGCACGACGTCTTCGACGGCTTACTGGAGGCGTGAGGGAGCTTAAAGTGACGGTCCACAGCCTGGGACACAAACCATTAGAAACCAAAACATGAAGCATAGGAACGTAACAGTGGAAATAATTTATAGAATGAATAATAATTAGCTAATAACATTTTTTTATTTCTCTCCCTCTCTCTGTGCTTACCTCCTGCAGAGAGAGCATGCTGCCGAGAATGCTGGGTAATGTAGTCTGCACCACTCCGTACTTGTCCTCAGTGTACGAAGCAGATACCAGATGAGACAATCCTGAAAAATTAAAATTCACCGTCACGAATCACGTTTACGAAAATTAATACAGTTACAAAATTAATAACTAAATTATTTCGAAATAAATTCCATTAATTCATCAGTCGTCTCCATTATGATCTGCGTCGGACTCGGTCTATCATATTGGCCCCGCCCACTGCTAATTAAAGATATACAGTATTAGCCGGGACAAAAAGACGGAAATGTGCGAAACTAATAGTAAACCAGCAGCAGATGGCGCCGGCGTTCACTCGCAGCAAAATCATGTCTACGCCATAAATAAAATCGCAGATTAAAGTTTTCATTCGAACCTTGCGGGTTTTTTTCCCTCTTCCCGCGAGGTTTTGTTTTGTCGTTCGAGTTTTGCGTTTTCTCTGTGTTGCGTTTTCACGATACGTTGCGAGTTCCGTGTTTCGAATTTGACGCAACAAATCACGTTACAACTTTCGGGTTTTGCGTTCAGATTTTTAGTTTACTAACGAATTGTATGTTTTGTTCGAGTTTCGTTTTCAAAAATTAAAACGCTGCATTCTGACAGGCTATTAAAAAAGAAAAAAAACGAAAAAGAAAAAAAAAAAGACACCGCAAACGTTAAACGTTGCGTTTTAATTTTGACGCGTCTTACGGAAAAAACAAAACACAAAAAAACGTTTGTTACAACTGCGAATTAGCAAGATGAACGGAATGAAATACAAATAATAATAATAATAAGAAGAAGAAAAAATTATTATTATTATTTGTCAAAACATGCCTTCCTTCTATAGAAAATAAACTTGCAAATTTATTTATTTTAGTTGATCTTTACACACACACACACACACACACACACACACACACAAAAGACCTGGCTCAACAGAATCTGCATTTTTTTTGTTTGTTTTTTCACTTTTAATGTTTTAATTATAATTCTATTTATTTTTTTATTCTCCATTCTTCACGGTTTTAAAACCCGGCCACTAGAGGGCGTCAGAGACACGTCACTTCATAGTCATTATAACTTCACAACTTTGCGTTAAGTGGCTGTGAGAACATTTCCCACCTTCCAGAGCCCAGATGTGCGCTTGGCTATCAGCAAACAGGGCTTGACTCGACGCCTCAGGCAGCTGTTCAACACAAAAACACATCATTACACAGAGAAAAGGCAAAGTACGTTTCATTTTAAGAAAAAACAAAAAGTAATAATTAACCAACACCTTTAAATACCAAACAGTGAAGGTGATAAGTACTCTGAAACTCTATGTACAGCTTAATTAAAGGAGTAGTCTGTAATTTTCAGTGCTCTCTGCTGCCTACAGGGGGGCATGGCTAATTTCAGGGCCAGAACAATGTCCAATATCTTAAGTGAAAACAAAAATAAAAACACTAGCCAGGTGCCATCAGTGTTTCAAAGTCTCTCTGAACTAATGATTATTACACGTCTAGGAAAATTACAGACCGCACCTTTAAAAATCAGCCGTTTTAGCCGTTTAATCCGAATCCATGCTTTTGAAAGACGTGATGTAGGACGATTGTGGGGTAAGAAATAAATCAATAAATTGTATATTATCATTAAAATAAAGAGTAAACACGCAGCATGCAGCAGCTAGGAGATGTCTCCGTGTCACGTACGTTCGTACATAGAAAACGTTGCCGCGCGTCAGTGTGAAGGTTAAACGTTAGCGTGAAGTTAGGGTTAAAGGTAAATCCGCCGTCACCTGCACCGCATGCAGCATGCTGATGTAATTCATTCCAGTTCTTTACATGAATTGATCTCCTTACCTTATTAAACAAATACACAACCAGCACACGCTTTGCCAAGAAACCTTTAACCTGAGCACAACAGTTTAGAGCAGGAAAAAACAAAACAAAAACAAACAAACAGGAAAAAAAACAGTGAATAAACTGTTTATATAAATATTATATAATATAAATATTAAAAAGTGGGAAAAGTTGTTTCAGTGTTGTGTTAAACCTCCAGCAAAGTTTCACTGATCTGAGACTGTCCTAGTGGGTGAGGCCTAATATTCTAATGAGCATGCTTGATTGACAGCCTTCTGCCTGAGACTCCGCCCGAGACGCCACTCAAGCAGCTCTCGCTAAGTCAGCTCTGGTTTAGTAGGAACGAGTGGCATCAGCCTTCTGATTGGTACTGCTGTACAATAATCACAGCTTAGCCCCGCCCACTTTTCAGAGTTTGTACATGTATGGCACCAGAATTTCTCCTGTTTTCAGCAGTTACTCACTTTTTAGTGCAGATTTGGTGACAGTGTTAGAGAGAGAGATGTGTGTGTGTGTGTGTGTGTGTTTTTTTTTCATCAGCACCTGTTCCTTTCTGTTCTGGAGCCACTGGGACAGAAAGCTGGGTTTCTGTTCGCCTGCAGGTTTGGGGGTGGGCTCAGGAGAGGGCAGTGAGCTCCCATTGGTCTGCGAGTCTGACATCAAAAGACCATGTGTTACGTTACATGTCATTATTTTTCCCATCCAAAAACCCAAAAGGAAATACATCACTGCCCCCTAGTGGCTTTACTAGTGCACTACATTCCACTGCAAAACACATCTTATAAATTTATATGAATAGATTAAATTGAACAATGACTGCTGAGAGTTATGGGCGTGTCCAGAGACGGCATGAGGTCTCACCAGAGGACGTGCTCCACAGTTTGGGGTTCCTCCGGGTGACGTGAGGACTCTGGACCGAACCCAACCAGGGTTTTTGGGCCACCTGCGAGCTGAGCAGGGGTTTGAGGCCGGGGCTGGAGAACGGAATGGTCAGATCGGGGGTGAACGGGGCGGTCAGGGGCGAGTTCACACCCCTCACTCCGGAACCGAACACCGAGCCGGGAGTCCGGATCAGAACGCTCCGGGGAGGAGTCTGAGGAAGATCCTCCATCCCTGACGTCACTGCAGAGAAAATAATAACATGGACATTATTATTATTATTATTATTATTATTATTACCAAAAACAATATATATAAAAATATCACAAGCCTACATTTATCAAAAAACAAAACTACAGTTGCTAGCATTTAACTAGCGTTAGCAACATTACTAATGTACAGAAACTACAGAGCCATCATAACCAACACTGCTAACATAACTGGCATTGCTAATATCACTAACATCAAAGCTAACATTACTAACGTGGTCTCTAACATAACTAACATCAAAGCTAGCCAAACTAATGTGAAAGCTAACTAACATTGTAGCAAACATACCTAACTTCAAAGTATTCATAACTACTGGCAAAGCTAGCATAATTAAGGTTTTAGCAAACATAAATAACATAACTAACGTAGCAAATAAAGTAACGTCGGCTCTACCATAACTAACATCAAAGGAAATATAACCAACATGACTGACATAGCTTAGGTAGCTAACATTACTAATGTCACTAACAACTAAAGTAACTGAGATATCTAACAACTAACTGAGATAAAGGACCTAAACAGCTTGGCTAGTACCTAAATGTGTAGCTAACAACTAAGATAGCTAAGAAAATTAATTAATTTGATGTAGCTAGATATGCAGCTAACACAACTAACAAAGCAGATGTAACTATCACAGCTAACCTAGACCTCAAAAGCAATGTAGCTAACATCACTAACATGGCTAATGTGGATAACATAACTTAACGCTACTAATATCACTAGCGTTGTAGCAAACATAAATAACAGTATAACTACTGTCAAAGATAATAAAACTAACTTTGTAGCAGCTAATGTGATTAACATAACTTAGCTGTCACTAACAACTAAAGTAACTGACAAACCCAACAACTAACATAGCTAGAAAACTAAAACTTGCTAACGTACCTAAAGAGCTATGCTAGCGAGAAAGTCCTGGCTGCAGCCTGCAGAACAGGGCGGGGCTACATGGGTCACTCCGCCTTCACTGGTCTTATTGGTAAATTGGCATTGTATTGATGTCGACGCCTACCCCAACCCTAACCCCTAACTCTTATGGGTGGAGCTACACATGTAGCCCCTCCAAAAAGTGTAGCCCCGCCCCGTTCTGCAGGATGCAGCCAGGTCTACTTGATGCTAGCACTTAGATACATAGCTAACACAACTAAGATAGCTAAGAAAACTAATGTAAATAAAATAATATAATAATGATAATAATATAACTAACTTTTCTTAGCTTACATAACTAACATTAGCATAGTAGACATAACTACCGTAGCTAACGTTGTATTTAAAAGCAATGTAGTTAACATGAGTAATGTGGGTAACATAACTAACGGCACGAACATCGCTAGCATAACTAATGTAGCTAATGTCACTAACATTGCACAATAGTTTGGCGTTTTTGGTTAGACTGTGTGTGTGTGTGTGTGTGTGTGTGTGTGTTACCCGAGCAGGATGAGGAGCTGGATCTAGTGTCGCTTTTCTCAGATGGAGGTTTCGCTCTGCCGTTAGACGCTACGGCGTCGTGATGAGCGATGAGACGCTGTGTTAAATCACTCAACAGTGACACACACTCCTTACTAATAGCATTCCAGTTGTGAGGGTGACCACCTACATACACACACACACACACACACACACACACACACACACACACACACACACACACACACACACAAAAATACAATGCTAAGCAACTGCGAAATACACTGCGCATAAGCTAGGCCTAGTTAATGAATGATGAGAACAATTTGGCTAGCACATTAAGAATTTTATACACATTGCAAACACACAGTAACCATAGAAACGACATAGAATTATCCGGAACGTCAACATTTACCTCAGATGTGCTGGTTAACACCTACGAAAATGCACAGAACGACTGTTATTACACTGTAATTACACTTAGCATCAACAGCTAATCCAACTCTGCCATTTAAACATAGCAGCTTGCTTTAGTTTATTTACAGCGAATTCTGACAAACTAAATTTTCATACAGCTCTGATTTCTAATACAATGTAATTACTTAACATAGTTTGGTTAGAGGTTGATGCTAAGTGTAATTACCATGTAATTACCGTCATTGTGTGTTTTCTGTGGGATTAACCAACACATCTGAGGGAAATGTTGATGTTCCGGATGCTTCTGTATTGCTGTCGCTAACCGAAAATGCCAAACTAATGATATTTTAGCGATATTAGTTATGTTAGAGACATCAGCTATTTTAGCTACGTTACTAATGTTAGCTGTAACATTATGTTAGCGATATTGGATATGTTTAGCATCATGTATACATACATTTAGAATAATGTTTGTGATGTAAGCCATGTTAGTGAAGTCTGCTATGTTTTCTATGACAGTTATGTTAGCTTCTGTATGTTATTTATGTTAGTGACATTAAAAATGCCAAACTAACATTAGTTATGTTAGAAACATAAATTTTTTTTAGCTATAGTTATGTTACCTATTTTAGCTTTTCTACGTTAGCTACTACATTAACGTCAGCTACGGACATTTATTATGTTAGAAACATAACTTATATACACTGTCTGTATGTAATACTTAACAATTATGGGCTAGCCAGCCAAATCGCTAGCCATGGTAAGTAGCTAGCTTATACGCAACAGCTACAATCCACAGTTGCCTAGCAACTCACAACTTGAGAAAACTACCACCCCCACCCCCCTAAAAAAGAGCTAGTTAATAAGCTACTTCACTGTTAGCATAAGAGCTTAGCACTCAACACAGAGGGACAGGAGCAGAGTTACCTGGCTGACTGAGGCTGAAGACTTCCTGTCTGCGTGAAGGGGAATGCTGGGAAAGCAGCGCCAAATCCTGCAGCGCCAGAAACTAACACCACAAACACAAAACGAAGAAAAATTAAAATACCTCAAATTATATTGTCTTTAAAAAATAAAATAAAATAAACATTTTTTTTTAAAAAGAGGTGGTTGATTTAGCGTTTTAGCATACCTTCATGACCAAGGCGTCCTTCTCAGTCAGGACTTTAGGAAGACACTCTTCTGCGTCCTCAGCGAATGACGACTGCACCGGAAACCTGTACGGCTAAACAGTAAGAGCGATTCATGACAAACTAAAATCGTAACTAAATAAAAACCTCAAACTTGTACTCAAATTCAGGTCAGAAACGGTCTACTGGACAAAAGTAACGTTTCCCCCCCCACATTTCTGTGCCCTTGGTCTGCCTTGGTCATTTACACAGTAAAAAAAAAGATCAAATGTTTATTTTCTAGAATAAAAAAAAAACTTTCTGTACTCTGTGATTTTTTTTAAGCACAATATTTTAACTTACTAGCCAGCTTGAACTAGCATACTGCTAACCCAGTGTTGTGTTTATTAAATGTTCAATTGCTGTTTTTCATCAAACAAAATGTAACTAAAAGAAGACAAATGGTACAAAGACTAAAAACTGATTAGTACTACAATCAAATTATTAATATAAAGACAAAAATAATACAATTTTAAAAAATAGACTAAACCAACTAAACTACTAAAATGTAACTAAAACAAAACTAAAATTAATAAAATTTGACAAAACTAACAGATGACTGAAAGGTAACTAAACCAATTAAAATGACTAAAATGAATCGGATTTGACTACAACTAACAAACAACTACATTTTGAGTAAAACTAAATCAAATTAAAATAAAATTGGACCAAAACAATTCCAAATGATTAAACGGTTACTAAGGCTAATGACAGAAATCTGACTAAAGCTAATCCAAATCACAAAACATTATCTACAACTAATCCAAATGACAGAAATCTGACTAAAACTAATCCAAATGACAGAAATCTGACTAAAACTAATCCAAATGACAAAAATCTGACTAAAACTAATCCAAATGACAAAAATCTGACTGAAACTAATCCAAATGACAAAAACATTATCTAAAGCTAACCCAAATGACAAAAACATTATCTAAAGCTAACCCAAATGACAAAAACATTATCTAAAACTAATCCAAATGACAAAAACATTATCTAAAACTAATCCAAATGACAGAAATCTGACTGAAACTAATCCAAATGACAAAAACATTATCTAAAGCTAACCCAAATGACGAAAACATTATCTAAAGCTAACCCAAATGACAAAAACATTATCTAAAACTAATCCAAATGACAAAAATCTGACTAAAACTAATCCAAATGACAAAAATCTGACTGAAACTAATCCAAATGACAAAAATCTGACTAAAACTAATCCAAATGACAAAAACATTATCTAAAACTAATCCAAATGACAAAAATCTGACTAAAACTAATCCAAATGACAAAGAATTATCTAAAGCTAATCCAAATGACAAAAATCTGACTAAAACTAATCCAAATGACAAAAATCTGACTAAAACTAATCCAAATGACAAAGAATTATCTAAAGCTAATCCAAATGACAAAAATCTGACTGAAACTAATCCAAATGACAAAAATCTGACTGAAACTAATCCAAATGACAAAAATTCCACTAAAGCTAACATCAAATCAAATTTCTAAAATAAACGTATTACAATCAGGCTGATGCAGAAATGATTAAAGGCATGCAGCTTCTCTTAAGAGACACAACACGCATCCTGTGGTCTGTAGAAATGCACATTTACGAAGCGAGGTCTTGTACCTCTGTGACGTAAATCCTGAAGAGCAGCACGGTGAGGTACCAGGTGAGCAACAGGAACGTTCCACTGATCCACAGATGATAGAACAACGACACATCACACAGGCCTCCAAACGAGTCCAGAGAGCGCACAGAACTGAAACAGGACAGAAAACATCAGAAAAACTTAATAACCGTGGATTCATCTTATCCCGTCATTTTCTTCTTATAAGAGACGTCAGAAAGAAAAATAAAGCTTGGAAAGAGGTAGCAGAGATCGTTGGAGCCAGGCACATAACAGAAATCAAACCTGAACTGTACAGGGGGAAGTAAGCCGTACAGTTTGGCTAGTAATGCTTCACATTGGTATTAAAAAAAAATTTTAAATGCTGGACAGGCCACGCCCAGAAGTGACAGAACCTCCTCCCAAACGAAACATGATCGGAAAATTACGTATGAAAACATGGTAGCTGATCTTAGCTCAATATCAAACCTGTCTACGTGCAGATTCAGTGTGTTGGAGAGCCACGCCCTGGGGATGTGTCCTAGAATATAAAAGACAAACAGCTATTTAGGAAAAACTTTATTTTTCTTTTTTATGTCAAGTGGATTGACGGTTACTTACCGAACAGGAAATAGAGGATGACGTAATTCCTGACAGAATATAAAGACTGAACAGCGCTGCACTTCACCAGCCACCACGCAGAGCCTTTAAAGCGCATGTACTTATATTGCTGTAACACACACACACACACACACACACACACACACACACACACACACACACACACACAACAAATCTTTAGCTGTATAGTCTCACAAGCCAGACTTCAATTACTCCCTACAGAATTGAAGCCAAGCCATGCCCACTTTAACAAGAAGAAATATTTTGATTGACATGGCAGCCAACCAATCACAGACCTTTTCCTTCAGCCCCTCTGCTAAGTGTTTCAAAAAAACATCTCAGTAGCTGAATTTCCATTCAAACAACACAAAGCGCCGCTGAGGGGGGAGGCGTGGCCGGGAATAAGAGGGCGTGGCCAGACATATGTACATGTTACATCATTACGGTGGAAAAAAAATACCTGGTTACAGGTTGACTGCAGCTGCTAGTCACTAGCATTAGCATTTAGTCTGTTTTGTTTTTGTTTTGTTTTTTTAAATAACTTTTTTCATGCATAAATTGTTTAAACAACATGTCCAGATTCTTTAGATTTTTATTTATTTATTTTTTTATTCAATTTGCATGTCATATGAATTTTGGCTTTTTTCAAAAAAATATATATATATATATATTACTTCTCTATTTGAAGCTCAATGGATTGCCAGTGTGTAGAAGTTAAAAATAAATAAATTTCCAGAGATTTCTCAAGTCAAAAATATTTAATGTTGATGACCGAAATTATAGAAAATATCTTTAAAATAATAATAATAATAATAATAATAATAATAACAATAATAATAATAATATTCTTGACATTCAGTTTAGGAATGTTGAATGATGCAGCTGATTTTAGAGGAAAAAAAAAACTAAACTATCTTAAAAAAAAAAAAAAAGCTAAGACATTTTTTGGCACAATTATTATTTTTTTTTTTTTCATTTGGGATTTTGTAATAATTTTTTTTTTGTTGTAACAATAAAGGTCTCAGGTGAACTGCGTGTGATCTGTGACAGACACCACACACGTTTAAACCGTTCAACACGACAGCCGTGGTGACGGTCTGAATCTATCGGTGACTCCCGAGGGGGAAAAGAAGTGCACGTGTCTCAGTGCTCGCACAACTGTAGTGCTCTCACGTGAGACAGTTTCTCTGCACACTCGCATCACCGAGTCACGCTCGCAAATATCGTCGTGTGCGAACAATTCACGGCACCTCGTGACCACGCTCGCTGATACTGCACGCTCAAAGGGTCAAAAAGTTCATGTTTTTTTAACTGTTTTTTGTTTTCTCCTTCCCGACCAATCAGGTAGCCAAGTGAAAATAAATAAATAAATAAATTTTTAAAAAAAAGAACACGTACCTGTATGATGTGAAAGGAGACGTAGTGGACGTTTTGGACGACGCCCATTAAACTGTGAGAGTAACCCATAAACGCTCCGGCCAGCAGCATGAACATGTGATACTCGTTCAGACACACGCCAACACTGCCACTGTGGAGGAAACACAAACAAATAAACAAGTAAACAAACAGATAAACCCACACAAATAAACAAATACATCAGTAAGTATATAGATAAACAAAGAAATACATAAACACACAAATAAATAAATAATAATTATTAATATATCTCTGACATTCATCATGAATTTTACTTGAATGCATTTTTTAAAATAAATATTGTAAAAAATTATAAAAATAAATACAAGTATAAAAATTACTTTATATTACTAAGTATTATATGTGTTCTTAAAAATGTTTATACTGTATACAAAAATATGTATTTACTTTTATTTTATTTTATAATTTTTTATATATATATATATATATATTATTTAATAAATCAGTCAATATTAAGGCTTTACAGATTTAATTTTATTTACTTCATTTTTGTTGTGTTTTAATTCAGTTGCATTTATAACACATTAAAAATGAACCTCTGTTGAATAACACAGTGTTAACTGTCTTTTTAAACGCCCAACAAAAATGACTCCAAATAGTCGAGGAGCATCTTTACATTCTGACCCTCCTTAAAAATGCCAAGATCTATGAATATACATGAATATGCAAATTAGGAAACGCCCCTAGTCTGACATCGCAAGCAATAACTAACTAAATATCCAGCTCAGGTTTTCTCACCGATTTATTTAGCAGCGGCCTGTCAAAATGTGACGTTACCATGACAACCAGCAGCTGTCCTTCACCGACGTTAGCCGAGTTAGCAAGATTAGCACATAGGGTCTGTAGCAGAACTGTAATAATTTGCATACTGCATGCGACTGGTCCAAAACTGTTGAGTTATTTAGTGACTCCAAAGATGAGTTTGCGCATAGCTCCGCCCCCTAATTAGTTTAAACAGAAGTGCGCATGAGGAGTTCAGAGAACATTGATTTTTAAACCGTGATGATAATGAAACACCCGACGTGGAAGTAATAAATCAGTGCGAGTGTGTATGAGGTCACCTCTCGCTGTGTGCGCGGGGAGAGTGGAGCGTGCGATAGCGGCCGCCGGCCATGACGCACACGCACCACATCACCAGCATCCCGACTGCGCAGTTCACTAGAGAGTGAACACACTGACGAGGGTGGAGCACTTCAGCCAGGAGAGCCACTCGAGAACACGGGATGGAGGGAACGACTGGAAAATAACAATTAATACATACATTACTGACCAATCTGATCACTTCCTGCTGTGTGTGATGAAGATGATGAAGATGATGATGATGGTGGTGGGTGTAGGCGGGAACTCTGACCCGTGTAATACTGCAGGTTGAAGAAGGCGAGGAGAATAACTGCTGCACAGAGCAGGAACACGGAGAAAAGCGTACTCGCCTCTGTGAGCAAACCCAAACATCCTGTAAACACAGAGTGAGACAGGTCACTTACACACACACACAGACAGAGAGACAGACAGAGATGTGCACTGCTGTGAGACAGACAGATAAACAGAGAAACAAATAAGAGACAGCCAGAGAGTGACACAGAAAGAGAGATACAAAAGTTTATTTTTTGTTTTATTTCTTTAAGAGCCACCATTTGCATTAATGCTTCGTTTCTATTCTCTCACCTCCGGGTTTCTGCACAGAGTTATAACTAACATGTCTATTAATGACAGTTCTTGTCTTTCCTTAATGCTTTGGCAATACTGTACATGTATACGGTCATGCCGATAAAGATTACTGAACTGAATTGAACTGAAGAAAGAAAGAAAGAAAGAAAGAGAGAGAGAGAGAGAGAGACAGGCAGACAACAGAGACTGACTATAATTGAGAAAAAAAACAGACAGACAGACAGAGTTACTGAGAAAGAGACAGACAGACAAAAAGATATAGGGAGACATTAATAAGAAAGAGACCAAGACAGGCAGACAGACAGAGAGATAAACAGAGAGACAGACTGAGAGACATCAGTAAGAGAGACAGAGATACCGAATGTTTGTACATTTGTTTTTCTTTATTTATTTCTGTAGTTATTTTCTAATTTGTTCCCAACGTCTCTATCCAAACTGTGTACGGCAACACAAATGTCAATATCCGTCACACCAATAAAGCAACCTTTTGACTTTGACTTGACACGGGGAGGGGGGGGAGGAGGGGGGGGAGGAGGGGGGGGAGGGGAGGGGGGAGGATGGGAGGGGAGGGGAGAGAGAGGGAGAGGGAGGGGAGGGGAGAGAGAGACATACACAGAAAAATCTCAGATGTGCAATATAAAGAGAGTAAATAAATTAATTAATTGTGATTGACTCAGACACAAAGCAGACAGACCGAGAGACAACGCAGAATGCACAGAATATATATATATATATATATATATATATATATATGTATGTATGTATGTATGTATGTATGTATGTATGTATGTATGTATGTATGTATATGTGTGTGTGTGTGTGTGTGTGTGTGTGTGTGTGTGTGTGTGTGTGTGTGTGTGTGTGTGTGTGTGTGTGTGTGTGTGTGTGTGTGTGTGTACGTACCTGAGAGCCAGTGTGTGGGGTGAAACACACTGAACCTGATGAAGAAGACGAGCAGAGAGATGATGGGAGGCAGCAGCAGCACTGACCACACTATACTGACTACAGCTCTCCGTCTCACCACCTGCAACACACACACACACACAAACACACACACACACACACACACACACATTTTCTCCAGATGTTATCTGCACATGTGTATATAATAATAATAATAATAATAATAATAATAGTCATTTCATCCACATCTATATACTTAAACTAATAAAAATATTTTAAAGTACCCACTTTCTGTGCTAACAGAGAACTTCTAGTTAAAATCACTACCAAAGTAGATATTTAACTACTGCTAAGTATAAAGCAAAATAAATAAATATTTTTAATGCTAAAAAAGAAAAAGAAAAATCTGAAATACACACTACAGTACAGTACAAATGACAGTTACATCTCTGAAATGCTTTTAAAGTCTGAACACATCTTTTCTTCAATTGGATATTTCGTAATTATGTAACATTTACTCATTTAAATCATGATTAACGTTAATAATTACACTATTTACCTTTATTTACATTCAGCTAACTTAAAGTTCAACTCTAATTAGCACCATTATAGCTAAATATATCGTAAATAAGCCTTACCTTCCGTATAAACCAGCCATTCTGATTGAAGGAAAACATTATTTTACAATACTGACATCAAAATAAACTTAAAGTATTTCAAATATATATCACATTTCGACAGTGTGGTGCTTTCAAAAATGGTAAAGTGAATGCGCGACATTCCGCGCCACACATTCGAAGGCCCCAGGAAGGACCCCAACATGGAGGCGGCTAAATATATTGCCTGAGCAGAAAAAAAGTACCTTGTCCACCTTTTATCGACTTGAATTAATAATGAATGAATTAATAAATGAAATGTTTATATAGATACATTGATAAAGTAAGTAATGAGTTGATGATCATTTATTTTTCCGCTTAAGAAACAAACAAAAGCAAAGAAACAAACAAACAAAAAATACCGTGTTCACTTCATACATCATTTTACAGATAATTTCTGAGTAAAATAACAAAATGACGGCGATCAAAATGTCATTGATGTTATCCATGCATAAGTAAATCCTTCCGTACAGGAGAGAAATAGATGTACATATATATCCCTTATATCCCTACAGAATTTCCCAATACATTGAAGTAAAATATGTAGATGTATATTTCCTTTTCATTTGGGACAAGTCAAACTATTTGTAAGCAAAATACACCTCATTTATTCCCAATTGTCATTAAAGTAAGTGATGTATTACTGTCTCATTTTGAATGGCTGCCGTTGGGTAACGTGATGTTTCTTCTCTCCAGGTTCCTGTTTTTCTCAGGTTCCCATCTCAGTCTGGTTTCGAACACGTTTGCGGGGAGGATTTGCGTGGAGCTGACGGACATGTCGGTCTGGACGGCTTTATGGGCCAGCGGTTTCTGTACTGTTCTCTGAGTGATGGCAGGCAGCAGGATCGGCTCACGCTGAGCTTTTTTATCCTCCCACAGCTTCAGAAGGCGGCGCTGGTTGTTGGTCATGTCCTTGAGGTTGAGCTGAAGCGACTGGACCTTTTCCTCCAGCAGAGTTTTGGAGGTGACCGCGTTGGCCAGCTCAGATGACAGTCCGTCGATGGTCAGGTTCAACCTTCCGGCCTTTTCCACCAGCGCACTGCACTCTCTCTCTTTCTCCTGCAGGTCGCTGATGATGTCCTTAGTGGTTTTGCCTTGAAAATGTGGGCTCGACTCCAGGCCGATCTCGGTCCTCAGAGTTTTCACCTGCCTCCTGAGATCTTTGTTCTCCAATGTCAGGGTTTTGAGTTTCTGTTTGACAGTCTCGGTCGACTTTGTCTTCGATTCGTATTGTCTCAGTTTCTCCTTGAGGGCATTCTCGCGCTGAATGGCCTCGTCTCGTTCCGAGCGGTATTGCTCCACCAGTTTTTGTGTGTCATGTACAGATACTTTTCTAGCCATCGTCATAAAGCGCGTAGATCCACTTTCTAAACACAAGAGGGCAAACTCATGACCTCCGTTGCTGATCTTGAGGTTAAATTTATCAAGTGTTTTTTATGTCAGCTCAAGAATCTGAAGAATCGCACTGTGAACCTGATAATCCAAAAAGACGAAGTGTTTCACACATCCACAGTGATGCAGCATGAACCTGAAGCTCAGAGGTTCGGGAAGCAGCCCGAGTGTAACTTTAGGCCCAGTTTAGAATAACCATTAATTAGGAGACGCCTCGAGCAGACACAGTTTCAAGTGACACTATTTTTCTGCTTTGTGGTAATTAGGAAACTTTTTGTGGTTCTGTATCTTCGTTATTTATGTTCTCATGCCATTTAATTTCAATTCCAGTTTAATTTGTATTTAAGTTCAGTCTAAGTTAAATTTCAATTGCAGTCGTTTTCAGCCACTTGCATTTAAACATGGCCTAAAAAAAAAAATCAGTAAATAAAACTATAACCTCTGAGTAAAAACTTGAACTGGGATTAATTCTGACTGTCTGCCACTCCTGACTCGCCAGATAAACAGTAAATGCCACAGTTTCTTTAGATCAGTCATTACACTGTGAATAATAATTTAACAAGTAAAACATTTTGAATATTTCAGATTTGAGATTATTATAAACATGTAGTCCTTCTTCTCACCAATGTGTGTGCCTGAAATACCCTAAAATATACTTTAACTGAGGAAGAAGCTATTGAAGAAAAGCTATTTCAGACATTTGACCTTGCTGTGACCCTGACCCTGCTTTCACCACCTAGTTACAGAGACATAAAGAGCTTATTTGTACCTAGAGTTTTTTCTTTTCTAATTTTAAGCAATCTTATCAAGTAAAATGATTTATCAGGATATAAATGCTTGAAAAAAAAAAAGAAAAGAAAAAGAAATTCATCAAATCAGTTCTTGGTTAAATAAATTCAGGTTTAAATTAAACAACAACAACAAAAACAAAAAACTGAAAGCTATAGATACTGAGATAATAATAATAATAATAATAATAATAATAATAATAATAATAATAAGTCCAAAAATGTCTCAAACACAACCGTAATCTCTTTTGGAAGACATAGTTTAATTCTAACACACACATATTAACATAAACATTCATATTTTGCTCTTTATATAATCTCTCACCCAAATCTATAAACACCGCATGGTTTATTTAAAGTCCGATTAGTGACATACTGGATGTTCCATATAAAAATAAGAATTAAAAAATGAAAGAAATAAACCCCTCAAGTGTACACCAGTAACTTTATGTCAGAAAACACACACACACACACACACTCCTGATCTCGTGTCGTTCGGATGACCTACGACCTCGTCTGTGTGAAACCCGATTCTGGAGAACGAGGCAACAAGAGAACCTGCAACTGAAGAAGAAGAACATGAGCTTGAGGAAGGGAAGAACTTGTAAAACAATTCTGAAATCGTGTGCGGACATGACCGACTCTCTGGAGGGCAGCTTCGCGGTGCGCGAGTGAGCCGTAGGGTCTGACGTTTTCATTAGCTGAAAAAATTCAATTAAATAAAACAAACCTCTACAAACTATATATCGTATTTTATTAGTATCATTTAAAAAAAAAATCAAATCAATGCATAATAAAACAAAAAAAAAAAAGGAAAAACTGACAAAGCAAATTAACCAACACTCCTTTTAGGCCTGACTCAGAGGCTCCGCCCACAACCACAAATCGACTGATACACTTTGTACACTTTTCTGGTCACAAGCTTCAGGATCTTTAAGGCTGCAATCTGATGCTCTATTAACTTCTGTGACACAACAAAAGCAGGGCTATTGATGATGATGATGATTTAATACACAGTCTGAAATAAAGATGATTCTGTGGTAGCGCAGATTTCTTTTAAATTATCCCAAATTATACAAATATAATTTGTTAGAGTTGTCATTAAAACAAATAAAATAAAAAAACTGAGCTTATTTAAGAACTTTAATCAGCCACAGGCAATGTGCACAAAAGCTGACTACAGAATGCACACAAAACCCCCGATTTGATCACAAATCATCCTTTTTGCTGATTTCTGCTGAATATTTTACAGATTTAAACGGCTTTAAAGAGCAAAAACTCCGGCACGGTTCCGTTCTGTGTGAATCACTCACTTCGAGCTGCAAGTACGAGTGAATACGTGGAGCTAAGAAACATGTATAATGTTTCATAATGCAAGTTATATACTGTATATCACTGTGTATGTGACAAATAAAAACCTTCAATCTTGAATAATGAGGGTAAAAAAAAATCACATCATCATCACCCAAGACACCATAATATTTCTACATGAAATAACAGATGGCTTAGACAATAGAAATGGTAACACAGGCATTGATACTTTTAGTGTTTACCCCCTGATTTACATATTTTTGTCAAATATTATCCTGCGGAATTTCATTGGAGTAACTGAAAATTAAATATAAATGACTTGTGTAATCATATTGGCTTTAATGTTAAACGTTTCGAAATGCACGGCTAAGATACGCATGGACTTTTTATTCATAACCTCATCACTGTGTGTGTGTGTGTGT
>CM042540.1:28506268-28591268 GCA_023630585.1 Cranoglanis bouderius
AAACGTACTTATTATTTAACTCTTCCGTTAAGTCTTACCTTTTTTAAATCTCCAGCTATAATGTTTAAATCGTTTGTAAAACTCCTGCTTTAAAAAAAAAAACACTTATCCTACAGATTATCCTACTTATCAACAGAGCCGGAACTTACTTCCGCAATCAGATTACGTCACACGGATACCGGAAGTAAAGTCTTCAGAACTGAACAATTTTTTGATAGGACGCTTATGGATATAAATCACAGTAGTGATTATATACTGAATACTTTATTTGCGATATGTATTTTTTTCTGAAATTCTCGTAACAATATTCGCAGTATTACGTTTATCGCTATGTGGGGGGGGAAAAAAACTACATTTCCCATAAGCCACCTGTTGAAAACCTAGTTAGCGCTAGCGCGTGTCGGAGATTCGCGAGCCAGCACGTTGATTAGCCGTACTGATATGCTTATTCTGCTAATATAACCAAATGTAGCTGTTTTACTGTGATATGCTGTTTATTTGTTGGTATGTATAAGTGTCTCGTTAACGTAGAATGTTTTTTCGAAAGACTTTCTGCTATGCTAGCTATGGACATCGAGTACATTGTTGACATTTAACGTCAAACGTTTTCCTTTCAGCGTCTTCCGGAAGTACGGAATAAATGTGATTCTCTGGAAACAACGGGGTCAAACACTTTGGTTCCGTACGTAAGAAACGATCGGAATATTTGGAAAAGTTTGCGGTTTAGATAGCGTTTTATACTCATTTATTTAGATATACAAACGCAGCAAACTTGTAGCGTAAAACAGAGTATATTTTATTTAAAAAAAAATACAAATAAAAATAAAAATAGGACACGCTTTTCACATGCACGTGAAGGCCAGAGATTAATTTGGTCATTTAATAATTCCATAACAAACAATAATTAGTCTGTTAGAAGCACTGTGACTCAATTATAATGTATTCGAGTGGGTCAAATGAATATGAGTACAGGAGGGTGTATGTTCGTGAAAAAGGGGAACTCCGCTTTGTAAACCCCACAGGAAATGTGCCTCAGTACTCCAGGTCTAAATCATCGTATAAATTATTCGGTAAAAATTTTTCAGTCAGACTCTGTATTGACCGTTTCCCACCTGCTGGATGTAGAATGAGAAACGATCACTTCGTCTTCACCTACAACAGTGAAGGGAGTCTGCGCTACACGGCGAAAACGCTGCTCAGTATATCGTTACAATTTATCGCCGATAACATCGAACACGTCGATTCCTTGATCGGTTTCCCCGAACAAATGGCAGACAAGTTGTTCACAGCAGCTGAGGTGAAAGAGAAATTTGTAGAGCCTTCTACCTCTACGAGGGGGTTACAGGTCTTCAGCGAGGCCTACGGAGCACTCGTGTTAAAGTCGCTGTGTTTGAGAGACAGGTGAGGACAAAAAAAAAAAAAAAACTTGACAGGAAGTTCGCTTTATTTTCACTTTGTTAAACCAGGTATTATCGTTGTGCTTTCAGGTGTCTCTTGCTTTCGGAAAGGATGGAAGAGATTCGAGTATTTCATGATTTGGAAACTCTAGATCTCCACGGATGCAGGTTAGGTGACAGCCACGACTTTTTCAGTCACCTAACATCAGAGGCTTGCTCCAGGTGGGTTGTATTTAAAAGAAAAAAAGAAGAGAAAATTGATAAATTTGTAAATATAAATGAAAATGTGAATGATTAGCCCTCTTGTATGTTTTTTTTTTTTTTTTATGACTGAAGGCTTGCAAAGTTGTTCTTGGGAGCAAACGGCCTGTCGGATAAAGGCCTGCAGAGTCTGACGGCGCCGATCAGAGTGATGAAAAGAGGCCTGGAGAACCTGCAACACTTGGACCTGTCGAGTACGTTCAGCTTTCACACGGCTCGGTTCCTCTCAGTCTGAGTAAAAACACTAACGACGCAGGACAGGACAGCTGGCACAATCGCAGCACGTTCGTTTCCTCTAAGTTATGTCTATATAATGTACAAGTGCATCACTAGCTATGTATCTAAATCTCCAAAACTGAGGCGGATAATTTTTTTTCATTCGATAAGAAGACATGCGAATAAACTACGACGGAAACACGTTTACCGAATAAATTCCTCAGCCTCAGCAAAATCATGTGATTGGATAATTGGCTCAGAAAAGTAAAAATGGCGGAGAGCGAGATGCTCCAGTTTCCCCAGATGTGACGATTCTGTTCTCTTGAACACACGGGATGGAAACGGTGCTTTATTTGCAAATATTGTATTCCAATTTTTCCTCATAAGCTAACTTCGCAACTTGGATGTAGTAACGTCTGGATTCGTTCACATTTGCTGGAGATATTTTTTGAAAAACCCATTTTGTGCCAGGAATGTACAAAAGTAAACTGGAAAGTATTTCTGTAATTGTTTTTTTTTTTTTTTCCTTACATGTAACTGAAATCTGTGCAGTTGTGTACACGTATCTCTCCACTAACCGTTAGCGTAGTTCGGAGGTGTGGAGAAAGCTCTCAGACTGTCAAGGGCAGCGCAAAGTGACGGACGAGACACGAAAGACGCACTCGGTTTTTTCATGTCGTTATAAAAATGACGGTGGACGGAATCCAAAACGCAACGATTTCTTTCTGGCACATGAATGGAAACGGTCATTAACGTTATCGTCAAGTAAATCCATCACAGGACAAAAACTGAATATCAGCACATGTCCATACTCAAAAACAGTCCAAAGACAAGACTACAAGCTATCATCTTACACTATTGGAGCGTTAAACATATAAACGTTTAAAAGCATTTATTTTTTCCCCCCTCAACAGGTAATCCACTGACGGAGAAAGGACTCGGATATTTAACATGTTTACCAAAACTGCGCGAGCTGAACATCTCCGACACGAACGTCAAGGTGACCTCAGACCTTCAGACTGCAGAAAGTCATTTATTTAGACCTCCATGCTAACTCTTAATGGCTGGAACGCAGGACTTCTGCAACTAACAAAAGATAATTTAGCAAGTGACATATCTCAGGCTGTTCCTGGAAGCTTTTACACATGTCAAGCGTTACATTTTCTTATTCTATTGACAGATCATGCTTAAAATGATTACAAAACTATTTCATGCTGGAAATTATGAAAAAAATGTGCAGAAATAGTGGTGGCATGTGCTAAGAATTGTACTGTGATGTTTTGACATTAAGATACGGTGTGCAGTTGAGTCCAGCGCATCCAATACTGTTCTTCAGAACGATAACGTTTAAACGTGAAGCTGTATGACGTGATAATATTAACCGGTGTAAAGCACAGAGTTTATATTGTGACGTAAAACTGCTAACTGTGTAACTGTAAATTTATTTTAAACATAGTTTTGACCGGAATATAACATTTAAATAATAATTCTCTTTCAGGTGGACACATCACTGAAGAGTTTCTTCACGGATAAAATGTCGATGGTCTTTTCAGCGTCACCGCTACAGACGTTCACACACTCGGAGTGTAAAACCGAGGGCTGGGCCGAGGAGGTAACGCCGACGACCTCGAGCTTTTCATTTAAAATGCAATAATGAATTAATCCAGAATGTCCCCAGACAGGTGAACATGAACCAGGAGCTTTGGAAAACACTGATTTTACACACTGCGTCTTCTGCTTTTCCACCGAATTAACTATATTCTGTCTGAACCTCACTGTGCCTTTCGGTCGCCGTAACCCATGTTTGTGGAAATTGTTTACATTTAACTCTAATGATTGATCTCCAGACACATCTACCACTTTCCACCCGCAAACTTTGTTCCAAAACTAGCTCAGTTTTGCATAAAAACCGCAACCTTGGCAACCCTGGTTAATCATGACATCCATGACTGTTGTGTTTGACCAATCAGTGAGCTGCATTATATTAAACTCCGCCCATACGTCATGGTTCGGCTTGCATGGTAACTGAGAAAGAAGCCTAACTGAATTCAGCACAGGTACGCAAATATGGAAATGGAAACAACATAGAGGATCATGGGTAATTTTCCAAGTTGAATAAAATACTAAAAACTACTTTTAAAAAGAGGCCCATTATAATTCTTGCTTCTAAAATGACTAAAATCATCCCTCCTTCGTGACATTTCGCTCACACCCGTGGCCATTAAAACGGAGATGCTGTGGGTTTTTTTTGGTGCGTCATATTTCCTTGTTTTTATTTATTGTTGTTATTTATTGCTTTGTTGCTCAGGTGATAAACCAGTGGGAAACAAAAGCTGCAGAATTGCCCAAGAAAAATCCAAAGCCAAGAACAAACGCACTCCGGTTCTGTGAGTCGAATCCATTTCACTGTTTTTTTTAAAAAATTATTTACATGCTAATTTTTTTTTTTCTCAATTTGTTTACATAGTACTGTTTACTAGCCTGAAAACACACACGAAACAAAAAATAAATAAACATATGCTAATGTCCTTTTACCTCATGCTCGGTGTCTAAACTTCACCGGCCCAAAATCCTTCCTGGAAATCAGGGGAGGAGGCGAGATGTGGCAGAAGTTTATTAGAAACGGATTTAAACTAAACGTAAAGACTTCCCGTACCGTTCCTGCTGCTGATTCCTGCATTCTGATCGGTCAGAAGGTGTTGATTTAAATTTAGCCGCTATAATGTAATCGATAAACGTATAGAAAGTGTTCTTTCGTGAATAAATTGTAATTGTTGGTGAATCGCTGTGGTGTAAGAGGAATAAAACACTCGGACATGCCGTTAGAGGAAAACAATCAACTTCATCACACTACAGTGTCGGTCGGTGTTTTACTGTTTATTTACATGATACTTTTCTCTCGCTAGACGGAAGGGAGAAGTTTGTGCGAGAGAGCTTACACTCTGCGCGTAACGATCCCCCGCGTGAAGACGAGACGGGCGTCATCCACTTTCATAAGCTGGACCCTCACGCTCCGTCCCAACACGGCGCAGATACACACACAGACCTGAACACACAGTCTGGAAAGAAGAGGAGGTTCTCCACAGAACAGGAGGAAGACAGCGACACACACTCAGCAGCCGTGTGCTCTCCGTCTCCGAGGCCTTTATCAGCTGAGGACCTGGACCTTCTCAATAGTTACTGACCAGCGACACAGTGCGATTGTGTGTGTGTGTGTGTGTGTGTGTGTGTGTGTGTGTGTGTGTGTGTGTGTTCTATGTGAAACAGGATGATGAGTTTTATACCTATAATAAATAAATGTTATAACTATAATAAAGATCTGATGTTCTCACTAGATCCTGTCAGAGGTGATGTTGGTGGTATCACTTGCTTCCATCTTCTTCCACTTTGAGACTGTTTCCATCAGGAAGTTATATCAGAGACGGTTTGAGTACAGACACGTCACCGCTTAAAATGTTTATCACAATATATACACTCATTGTCCACTTTAATAGGAACACCGGTACACCTGTTATACACCTGGTATGGTTGTTGGTGCCAGCTGGGCTGGTGTGAGTATTTCAGAAACCGCTTCAGAGGCTCCAGGGATTTTCACACACAGCAGTCTCTAGAGTTTACACAGAATGGTGCGAAAAACAAAAAAACATTGAATTAGCGACAGTTTTGTGGGTGGAAACGCCTTGTTGCTCAGAGAGGTCAGAGGAAAACATGAACATTAGCCTGACCTCTTGTACCTGCATAATTGTATGCACTGTGCTGCTGCCACCCGAGTGGCTGATTAGATAACTACATAATTGAGCAGGTGTACAGGTGTTCCTATTAAAGTGGCCGGTGAGCGAAGGTTTGCTCACAAACTGAACGTTAAAACACTATTTGAGGATTTATATAATGTCTACAAAACGAAGAATTTGATAAATTATTTATAGAAAGTTCAAAAAACGCTGAAAAGGAGAAAAATAATACAAATCTATAAAAACATTCAGTGTTACGTGATAAAACAATCAGCTGCTTCTAGTCAGTTTTTAACCGAGTTCGTGAAAAAATGAATCATAAAATGATGTAACTTAGAAAAACATACTGACATAATGCATGACAACGTCAATCTTATATCGTTATACCACCCAGCCCTAAGCCCCGCCCCTTAGTCATGACAATGTCTCGCATCCCTGTGCTAACACTTTAAGTAAAAAATTATTTAAGTATCCATAAACGTATGAACTCTACCTAAATTATAAGAAGCTAACGCTGGAATTAATTGGAGGACTCGCACCAACAGGTATAGGACACTGATTTAGCGATGCATGGTCTAATTTAGTTTTATGTTTACATGATTTACGCTGGCATTTTTAAAAATGTATATATATTATATATGGACTTTCCAATAACAGCTTGGAAGAACAGACAAATTTCAGATCATGTCAAAATCTGTCAACTGTCTGATCAGTAATCAGTACAATCCTGCTAACTCGGTAATTCACGTGTGAAGGACGGGCCGCTGGTTCATAAACACCCCCTGGGGACAATTTGGTTGTTTTGTTTGTCTCCCTATACACGATTCTAATAAATGAACTAAAATGTACCGCTAATCTGGTCACGTGACCTGTTAACACTAACACAGACCAAGACTGGGTTTTTTTTGTGGAGCGTTTATTACAAACCGTTCACTACCATATCATTTACCAAACTCTGATCCAGAACAGTGAAAATGTACAGTAACTGACAGAGTGAGCAGAGTTTTTATTTCCTGGACAGAAGGAATTGCTCAATAAACTCAAGAGAAAATATAAAGATAAAGTTTACTGCATAAAAATAATTACATCCCTAATGCTAAATCTCGGTGTGCAACATAATGCATTAGTCAACAATAAACATGCTAGGTAGGCATTTTACTGTTGGCCCAGTGGAGCCATGAGGTCACATGGCTAAGCGTCAACATTAGCATGAGACACGGAGCAGGTTTGTCTGAAAGTATGCTTAGGATTTGCTTCAATGCAGAACTGATCAAAACTAACTGAGCTAACTTGAAGGTCGTGTTTCATTTCTCAGACTTTGTCTTTGTGCCAGAGCTGGAAACAGTTCCTGGTCAGCTGGAGGCAAAGTGGGACGTCACACTCTTTGCACTTCCACGGAGTGCTCGACGACCGCCTGCCTAAATTCTCACTGCAAAGAACGCAGCTTCTGCGTCCGGACGACGATACCGTCCTGATGTCCGAATTCGACACGGCCGCCACCGGAACAGGTACGTGGTCGCAGCTCTCAGGTTCTGCAGGAAGCGTCTGCGGCATACCACCGCACAGCTGTGCGATCAGCTCCTCCATGAACGCTTTGCGGCTCATGACTTCCTCCTGTCGTCGTAACGCGAGCTCTTTGTGCAAGACGTAGGCATTGGAAGTTGCGATGTCTAGAAAATGCAGAAACATTTTGCGGTACCATTTGAGCGTCTTGTGCTGCATCGTGTAGTATTGGGTCAGTTGGTCAGAAGGGTCCGTGGCCTCCATGTGTTTGCGGTAATGCATGACAGGGGACGGGCACGAAAACGTCGCGGTCGTCCACGTCCTGTTTCCACCCTTTACCTCGCACTTTATCGTGTCTCCAGTGAAGGCCGCATGGATCGTGGAGCAAACCGAGACTTCGTCCGTGTCCATCCACTTTACAAACACCAGAGGACCGTCCCTGATCCACCTGATGGCTCCTCTTCCCGACTTCTCAGTCAGGGCATTGGACGTAGTGCGTGGACAGCCTTTCCTGTGTTCCCGGTATGTTCCGCAAGCACCAAACTTTTGAGAGTGCAGATCCCTGAAGAGTTTTGGGCTTGTATAGAAATCATCCATGAACACGTGGTACCCAGAACCCAAGAAGGAACGATTCATGAGGGACGTCACGGCATCATATGAAAGTCCCCGCCCTGTGTGGTACCATTCCTTTCCTGTGTACGCAACAAAATCCACTATGTACCCGCTGCTGGAATCGGTCAGTGTGAACAACCTGAATCCACACTTTGTGGGCTTCACCTTCGTTCTTTCATCCACCACGAGGCTTCTCCGTGGATGATAGAACGCTTTGCAGGCAAGCCGAATCACGTCCATCAGAGGTTTCACCAGGAACAATCCATCGTTCTCTTGGTCCTTGTCTGGATCGCTCAAGTGTACGTTCCACGAGATGGTCCTGTATCTGTCCCGCACCATAACCGTTGCTGGGTACGCGATGGAAAAAATGCTGTTCCGCCGCCAGTAGTCACAGATATGGTCCAGCTTTATGGCAGCCATGTACAGAACTAATCCAAAATACTTGTAGAACTCCTCTGTGGTCACATTGGTCCATTTGTACTTGCAGCCTCTGGCGGCATTCTTGGCGGCCATTTTGTTGGTGTTCCCGCACAGCGTGTTCACCACATCTGGAGTGAAGAAACGTTTGAACAAGTCCAGAGGCGTGTGCTTGTCTGCTGAACTCAGCTGCACTCCAGGCGATCGTGCAGGCTGAAACCGCATCGTAGCCGGAGCCTCGTCAGCATCTTGTTCTGTTTTCCACGACATCTCGGTTTCACCTGCAGGCGGAGACGGCGAACGGCGAGGTCGCTTCGCTGGTCGTCCAGTAGGATGCGTTTGGTGCTCAGCGTCTTCACTTCTGTGAATAGCACAATAAAAATGGTTTGCTGTTTTGCGATGATTTGATTAGACGGTAACTGCGGTAAACAATTTGATATTTTTAACATCCAGCACATTCAATGATGCGTTATATTCAACCTCTACGTGAATCAAACTGTGCGAGAAACGTGTGTGAGGAGCGGCTCTAGCTGCAAGTGCACGGCTAAAAAAGTAAAAGATTTCAATTTCACACCCACGACACGTGGAGGAGATGATTTTTGCTTATCGTTGGACAATTGTTTTTTTTTTTTTTTTTTTTACTTTAAGGCAAAAACTAGGGGGTCATTTGATTTGCCAGTAAGGTCAGGAGAAAAACTAACTTACAATCTCCTCTCGTGTTTCATTCATTTATTTTACAAATGAATAGCAGAAATATCCGAGACAGATTGCTAATATTTTGAAATGTTACTGGGAGTCACATTTAGACAAGCGACGTTTAGAGTAATATTGTACTAATGTCTTATTAACCAACTAGCCTTGTTTCTCAGATCTCATACTTATGTACCATTCTAGACCGCTATTAATCTTCTTAACGCTCTTAATAGAGAGTTTAGCATTTTGTAAATGCGTAAAAGTTTACTTAGTGGTGCCATGACTAAAGATGAGTTCTTTCAATAAAAAATACATTTTAAAAAAATTATTTAATAATTATTAATAATATTAATAATATTTAATTAATAGTTCATTAAAATCTATTATTTCCTGTTGTGATAAAACGCTAAAAAAAAAAGGGAAAAAATCTTCCTCCGTCATGTACATGTAATTTGGTATGTCTATTCATATCATGACGAATAAGGCAACATGCAAATTAGTCCGTGACGTCACGTGGCGACTTTTTGAGCTTTGGTTTTAGCTACTTTCCTCTGAGTAGCATGTGTTCAGCAGCTAACTAATCTAATCTAATCTAACTAATCTAATCTAACTAACGACTTTTCTAGCATTAGCTATTACTTTTTCTCGCCCACCACACCGGCCATTGTAATTCGAGTCCCACAGCGGGACACCACATTAGCATAACCGTCACAAATAGCAAAATAAAACATAAAAATAAAACAAGCTAAAAATGGCGTCTCTGAGGGGGGGCGTCAATGACGGAAAAGGGGGGGGGGCTCGCGCGCAAATCTCTTCATTCAGTGCACGTCCTCAAGTACGAGCGCGCGCAGAACGACACAGAAACGCGCGTTATCAAAACCGATGACGCAGAAACGCACTTACACGTCGTCCTCAGCAGGATCGATTCTCTCCTCGTCCTCAGAGTCCTCGTCCTCAGGTGACAAACCGTTTCCAGCTTCATCATCACTCTCCTCGTGAACAACACGCCATTTATGCGCCATCTTCCTAAAGCCAACGCTTCCTACGCAGAGAGAACGAGCACGTGCGTGCGCGCGCGCGCGTGTGTGTGCGTGTGTGGACTGAACTTTTGTGCACTATGGGTGGTGTCGCTCACCACCCAGGGTTGCCAGGTGTTTTCAGGGCAAAGGTGATATTTGCACGCCCAAAAAAAGTCTGTAGTTGATTTATTTGCATATTGATTTCACCACCGTGAAACTTTGCGCTTCAGAACGTGTAGCATGGAGAAGGAAGGATTTTCTGTAGACACTTCCCTGCTGAAAGAACAACAACAGTAGAAACCCTCATAGACTGTGTAATGGTTTTAATGGTTATAATGGGAATTGTATTGGTTTGAATAGAAACTGTAATGGACTCTGTGGGACTCTACTGGTAATTTGTTACCTTCTGTTGGTGGCATGTTATGGCTAGTGGATACCATTAAGGACCGATAATGGTAATGGTTTTAATGGTTAGCTGATGGTTTGTGATGGTTTCTATTGGTTTTTTTCAGCAGGGTTAGACTAGAAAAGTCTTATCAGAAAAAAAGAAAATTATAGATTACAAACTGCTGAAAGAAGTCGTCTTCGGTCACGGCACCAGCAACATCACAAAAACCTTCGCAAGTATGTAAAAGCAAAGATTTAGATTAAGTGGAAGGAAAAATATGACAAAAATTACTTTTTTTGATACAAAAATTTCGATACAAGAATTTTTTTAATCCATATTTGTTTTACAAAGATGATAATCAGGCCATTTAAAACATTTCAGGCAGAAAGACGAAGGGTTTGAGGTTTTCACATTTAGGGCTCCTTTCCATCCGGATTTTCAAAATGATCATTCGAAAGTGCAGATTATGGATTATAATAATAAATATCGCAACTGTATTGTTAAAAAAGACAACAAGTTTGAGACATAATGGAGAACATTAGGATCATGATGCTTAGTGGGTTTTTATTTTTAGGTTTTGGGGCAGATGTATTCATCAGACCAGTCGAGGCAGTGTTGTCTTCCATCGTTACAGAAATGTCGAGGGACGCAGGTACAGAACCGAAACTCGGTGGGTACACAGGACCACCAGTCTCCACCACAGGGGGGGCAGCTCGCGTCTGTGCAGAAGACACCACAGTCAAGATAAATATACTAAATTTAACGATAGGTTTAATAAATGTTAATAATAAATCAGAACTGGTAAAAGAAATAAGAATTACAGAAACTTACTATTACTCAATATTAGTCTTTATAATAAGGGCTATAGCTGTTAAAACTAGTGTTTGATAATAGTTTAATTTCTAACACAATAAATTAATTAACAATGAAATTAATAATTATAATAATTTTTCCAGTTTTGGATAAAGTACAACAGTTGATCAAGAAGACTTTTTTTTTTTTTTTTTGCAGTTGTTACTAAACTGTTATACCTGTTGTGATGGAATATCTGTAAAGTGTACCAAAATAACTTATCACAATATTGATATTATATATTACCCAACCCTATTTATAATGTGTTTGTGAAGTTACAGCACATTCATATAGATAGATGGATGGATGGAGGGATGCATGGATGGATGGATGGATGGGTGGATTGATGGATGGATGGAGGGATGGCTGGGTGGTTGGATGGATGGATGGGTGGAGGGATGGGTGGATGGATGGATGGGTGGTTGTATGGAGGAATGGAGGGATGGATGGAGGGAGGGATGGGTGGATGGAGGGATGGATGGTTGGATGGAGGGATGGATGGAGGAATGGATGTGTGGAGGGATGGATGGGGGGATGGAGGGATGGATGCGTGGAGGGATGGATGGATGGGTGGGTGGATGGATGGATGGAGGGATGGAGGGATGGGTGGTTGGAGGGAGGGATGGATGGAGGGAGGGCTGGATGGGTGGAGGGATGGGTGGGTGGATGGAGGGATGGATGTGTGGATGGATGGGTGGTTGGATGGATGGAGGGAGGGATGGATGGGGGGATGGAGGGATGGATGTGTGGATGGATGGGTGGAGGGAGGGATGGATGGATGGTGTACCGCAAACCAACACAACATTTAACAAATGCAAGCAAAATGATGGCAACTGTGTAGACATTTTCTTCACTTCTGCATTTCAGTGTGAATGAAAGCAGCATCTTTAAATGCTTTGTCTCCAAACACACTTGTGTCCACGTCACAAAACTGTTAACCATGTTACCTGCCAGGTTAACAATCGGTAACTAAGAAACAAAACCACTGAAATAAACTTACAAACCCCGGTTTCGTCAGAGCAATCTCCACAGTCGTTCATGTTGTTACATCTCTTGTCAGCGAAGATCCAGAAGCGAGGATTTCCACACCGAAAGATCAGGTTACCCGGAAGGTTGTTTGGTAGATCACCTGGAATGAGTGAGTCAGCTTTAAGCGCCTCCATCACTGCAAAAATAATCAGCATGACAGGAAAGGGTGGTGGTAAAGGCTTTAATTAAGTGGACAGCTGCGTACTGCATGTGATTCTGTCCTCGTCGGCTCCGCCGGGACAGTTGGAGACGCCGTTACACAGGTCAGAAGGTGGGATGCAGGTCACCTTGTCATCACACAGAAACCCTGACGCGTTCTCAGCCGTCCTACAGTCACGAACAGCTGAGGATGTACACGTTCATACAGAGGATTGAAGTTGGAGAATCGTACTTGAAAAGCAACATTCAGGTTTTACATGCACATTTAATATAACGTTCAAATGATATTCAAAGAAAAGAAAATATTACATTTAAAACCCATTATTACGACCACAACTATCCAGTCGCAAATTCATAACACCAGAAGTAAGACTCAGGATGATTTACACCACAGTTTGTGATTGGTCAGAAGGTGTTGATTCATTTCCTATAACAGCAGCTCTGACAGTAGCGCAGCTGCAAATCACAGGTTTATATTAATGCACTGGTTCTAATAGGTTATCGTCGTCATGTGATCGTCGATATGGTGAAGTTTTCTCTAAGGAGGAATGTGTTTACGTAACATGTATGGAAGGAGTCTCCAGTGTCAGCGCTTTGTAACAGTCAGAGGTAAAGCTGTGACTTTTTTCCCCGACATCTTCAGGACAGAGGACAGAGAGGCAGGTGAGGGAACGACTGTTTATAGCTGCTTAAGCGAGAATAGGAACTAACTTGTTCCGTGGACATTCCACGACATTAAATGGATAAAATGTATGATGTGTTGTACATTAATAAATAAACAATTCTAATTGTTGGAAATGAACTGTTATAGGATATTAATCAACTTAAAGGGGGTAACATTAATTGATGTAAATGTACAACATGACACTGAAGATGACTTGTGAGGAGAATATCACACGTGCGGGAGTTTTAGAGATGCCGAGCGTTAAGTTGATGCCGACTCCGAGAGCGCAGAGGCCGATACAGCAGAGCAAAATGGCCGAAACACACAGAGCTCTTCTGCTGCAGCATCGACGACCAGCGCAACCTGAGAACATTAAAACCAACATCAACAGATATGCAAACTCTTCAGCAACCATTCCTGTACTGACACACCCTGGTGTTATACAAGATTATAGAAAACCCTGTGTTTTAACAGCAGGTGTACATCTGTAATGTTTGATAAAAGATTAGCTAGCACGTGTTTGTGGAAAAGTGTCCAGTCTAGTGGATCTAAACATTAAGATATGATATACAGAGGTGGACAGTAACGAAGTACATTTACTTGAGTACCCGTACTTTACTTGAGTAATATTTTTTCTGGAAACTTGTGGCTTTAACTCCACGACATTTCTATCGAGGTCCTCGAGTCGAAAGTCGTTACTGTAGCAGCTTTGAAAATCAGTGGATGATTATTTATTCTTCTCTAAAACGTGATTGGTGACAGACAGCATATCAGTAATCACTCTTGTAGGGTCACGTGTCGTGAAGTTCAACGATTACCCGGCATTTTTTGAACACTGATCGTGCCACAGAGAGAGACAGCACTTATCATTTCTATAGGTTTAGTAACATTCTAAAAGCTCTTTATTCCACAGATACTACAAGCTACTCAGTGTGTTCAGTAGGTCGCTTCAGAGGAATAAGGTATTGTAAGTATTACATACAACAATAATAAAACATTGCGCTGACATAAAAAAGGAAATTTACTTTTGATACTTAAGTACTTTTAAAAGTAAGTACTTCTGTACTTTTACTTAAGTAAAAAATCGGTCTTTACAACTTTCACTTGTAATGGAGTAATATGTGGCCGGTAGTATCTGTACTTTCACTCAAGTAATGGAGTTGTGTACTTCATCCACCTCTGATTATATATTTAAATGTGGGGGGGACCTCAGCTTTCAAAATGTTATTAATAAGTTGTCAGTTTGCATTAACATAAATAAACCAAAACCAAGTTTATTTTAAAGAAGAAAATAATGAAATGTGTAAATAAATATAACAAAAACCCAAAAAGTTAAGGCTAGCTTTTTATGTGTTTCAGGAAAAAACCTCTGAACAACTCTGTAGTGTGAGATTTGTATTAAATAAGAAAATATGAGGATGTACGTATACAAATAACAAAATAATAATAACAACAACAACAACAAAGTAACGCATTCATGAAATCCATTCTAATGTAAGACAGCGAAGGCCAGTTTTAAAAAGTGTGGCGGTATTAACACACTAACATTAATAAACTGTAAATGTGTTTGTTATATTTATGTATATTTTGTATTCATGTACCTTACCATTCTTTGATGTTTCAGATGACTCACATGTACTAGAGCTGGTGTGTCCCTGAGATAAAATAATTTTAAATAATAATTACCGTAATTATCATTCAACTTAACTCGACATTATTAATCTTCATCATGCTAATTATATCCAGCTGAACTCACCTGTGGATGCGTCCTGTTAAATTTCATATTCCATAAAGAGGATCAGATCAGCGGCTCATATTCTGACACACAGAGTTGACAGAGTTGCCTGTTTCTCGGTAACAGCATTAGCACTCCTGCGTTGTGGTTTCTCTGGCGCTCTGTTATGCCTACACAAATAAAAATCAGCACACTTTCAGGTGTGCCACATAAACGAGCTGCCATTGAGACTGTACACACACACACACACACACTATATCTATGTGAGCTAATGTATTCCCTTTGCGATGTGCATTACTGTGGCTAAATAACAACTAACAACTCGTATATGTAACACCGACCCCTAACCATCAGTACACCATAACCATACAGTTAAGGCTGGCTATCTAGCTAGGTGTACTTCCTCTGTCACAGAAAAAGGAAACTTGCATCACATAAGCCTCACTTTGATACTCTATAAACTGATCTAGAGAGACATCAAGGCTCTGTCTGGAAGCATATTACTGAAATATTTACTTCTTATAAATACTTACATCTGTCCGCCACGTGACCACAGCATTTTCAGACCTGAGCAAACAAGTTGGATGCACACTATAAGGCCAAAAGTATGTGGACACCCGACTACTCGCACCCATATGTGCTTGTGTACATCCCATTCCAGATTTATTCCTCTTTGCTGTTATAATAAGCTCCACTCTTCTGGGAAGACTTTCCACTAGATTTTGGGGCGTGGCTGTGGGGATTTGTCGATTCGAGGCAATATACAGTACAAAAGGAATAATCTCCTATAAAATATACTATATAAACATTTATATACGATAGTGATAAGATGTAATGGTGATAAAATTAAAACAAAACAAAACTATTTAAACAGAATCATAGTGGAATAGTCAAGTAATAATTTTTTTTATTTTTACCTACATGAATTAAATAACAATAGATAAACATATATTTCAGTGTTTTTCCAAATTAACATTGAATACGTTAATGATGATCATGTTTCTTGATTTAAAGTTAAAGTGTCAGACAGTGATAGTTCCATGGTAGTGCACTTGTGTGCCTTAAATGGACCTAAATAAGCGAATCTCCTTCCGCACTGCGAGCAGTGATACGGCTTCTCTCCGGTGTGTATGCGCTGGTGTATTTTGAAAGCGCTCTGCTGCGTATAACTCTTCCCGCACTCCGAGCAGTGATACGGTTTCTCTCCGGTGTGAATGCGCTGGTGTATCTGGAGAGTACTCTTCTGGGTAAAAAACTTCCCGCACTCTGAGCACTGATACGGCTTCTCTCCTGTGTGAACACGCTGGTGTGTTTGGAGATAGCTCTGGTAAGTAAAGGTCTTTCCGCACTGTGAGCAGTGATACGGTTTCTCTCCCGTGTGAATGCGCTGGTGTTTTTGGAGAGTCGTCTGTCGAGTAAAACTCTTCCCGCACTGTGAACAGCAAAACGGCTTCTCTCCTGTGTGAGTGCTCCGGTGTAGTTGGAGAGCACGCTGCTGTGTGAAACTCCTCCCGCACTGTACGCACCGATACGGCTTCTCTCCCGTGTGAATGCGGTGATGCTGTTGGAGAGTACTCAGGTGTGTAAAACTCTTTCCGCACTCTGAACACTGATACGGCTTCTCTCCCGTATGAATGCGCTTGTGTTGTTGGAGATCACTTATGTTAGTAAAACTCTTCCCACACTCCGAGCACTGATACGGCTTCTCCCCCGTGTGAACGCGCTCATGTAGCTGGAGATTACTTTGTCGAGTAAAACTCTTCCCACACGCCGAGCACTGATACGGCTTCTCTCCTGTGTGAATGCGCTGGTGTAGTTGGAAATTTCTCTGTTGAGTAAAATCCTTTCCGCACTGTGAGCAGTGATACAGTTTCTCTCCTGTGTGAATGCGCTGATGTATCTGGAGGTTAACGGGTCTTGTAAAACTCTTCCCGCACTCCGAGCAGTGATATGGCCTCTCTCTTGTATGAATGTGCTGGTGTTGTTGGAGATAACTCGGGTGAGTAAAACTCTTCCCACACTCTGAACAGTGATAGATTTCTTTCTGGATTTGTCCGGTGTTTTTGCAGAGAGAACCAGAGGATATTTTCCCGCTGCCGAGGCCTTTTGTTGACATCAGATTATCATATTTAATTTCTCCAGATTTCAGCAACCTTACATATTCTTCATAATGGCATCTTTTCATGTGTTTGTGGAGGTAAATTTGAGATGTATAGGAAAATGGACACAAGGAGCAGGAAAAGACTTGCAATGGGGCGCTCTTCATTTCTGGAGAAAAGTAAAAGATGTTTTAGAAATCAGTGGAACAAAATAAACAACAAAAATGCAGAAACAACAAGGTCCAATGGTAGAGACTGTGGGAATAAGGAGGGGAGGGGGACACAATGTAATTCTAGCCTCATTCCTGCCTCTACCAACCATTCCTGCCACTAAGACAAATGAATAACTGACAAAAGTTAGATAGGTTAAATAGCTCCCCATGTGGTGAAAGGGTGGCTATGAAACATTTTTCTTTGCTTCTTCCACAATTATTTCCAGAGAGCTATAGGAAGTCTAAACTTCCTAAAAAATCTGTAAAAATCAGTGGCTGAGAATGCAGAGGCACAAAGTCCAGGTCCAGCGAAAGGAGACCACTCCTTCTTACCCCCTGGAAAGATGTCACTGCTCCCAGAGAGGCAGCAATGTGTAATTTAGATCACCAGTGCAAGGGCACTTCACAAATTCACAAAATACCAAGCCCTAGTCCAAACCGCAAACCAGTACCCACCAACAATTGTGATGTTACAGTGTCACATCGTCACAGCTTTACTACATAGGCTGCTGTGGTGATCACCTGTAGCTCCACCTGTTAACTCACTAAGGAGTATCAGTGCTCCTGGTGCCAGAGAACTGAATTAAATCAGGTTATAGTACACCATGCTGGGGTTCTTATGTTTGGTCTCCATGGGACATCATCCTCCTCATATCCCACCATTGTTACACTTCTTACCTGGATGATGTTCTCCACTCAGAGTTCTAGGCTCTTCTAACTGAAGTGGTCCAGCTGCCAGCTTTTAGTCTCTGCTCGATTATCTGGCCATCAGAAAAACTCAAGAAAGATGGTCTGTCCCTGGAAGGGTACCCCTGGTGGTACTGCTCACTGGACAGACCATTAACCTTTAGCCTGACTCCTGCAGGTACTGGCTGAGGCCTGACCCAAAGCAGCCAGAGAAAGCCAATGCCCAAGACAGCTGGAATGGGGCCTGGGCAGGTCTGCAGTGAACCAGGAATGTCCGGCCTGACTGCCGCAGTAAGGAAGTGATCTATATGCAAGGGGATCTATATCAGGACTTCCTGGATTCAGGCTGCACACATACCCTGATGCACCAAAGCCTGATTCAAGACAAGGCATTGGAATCAAACCTGGATTTGACCAAAGACTATTGGCAGACTCCCTTATTGCCAAAGTCCAATGAAAAAAACGACTTTGGGGTACTGGCTATGTTTCAACAAGAAATGGGCTGTGTTCTACAGCCCCACAGTGCATATGCCGCGGATTACTTAAATTACTTCATAATCTATAGTTTTGACTGGCAGCGGCATATGCGTGTGAGGGCAGTCCTATAGGCATTAAGACAAGCTCAACCTAATGATGAATCTGGCAAAGTGTGCAGTTGGATAGGTGGAGGTACAGTACGTGGCCTTCCACTTGGGACATTGGCAAGTATGTCCACAGATTGATAAGACTGCTGTACTTGTGGCCTGCCCGCAACCTAAGACCAAAAAAGACAGATACTGGAGCTGACAGGAAATAATTGCAGGTTTGTGTCTAATTATTCAGACCTCATGAGCCCAGTGACTGATCTCACTGCAAAAGGGAGTGGCAGATCTGCTCTAGTGGTTGGAGTAGTGCCCCTCTCTTTGGGGGCTGGGGTCCTCCTGTCCCAGTTGTCAGAGGGGTGCACTGCTCAGTATTGTACTTCAGCCAGAAGCTCTCTGTTAACCAAATGCATTAACAAATACACTATTTGACCAAAGGTACAGTATGTGGACACCTGACCACCACACCCATATATGCCCATTCCAAAACCATGGGCATTCACGCGGTGTTGGTTCCCCCTTTGCTGTTTTAACAGCCTCCACTCTTCTGGGAAGGCTTTCCACTAGACTCATCCCAAAAGTGTTCAATGGGGTTGAGGTCAAAGCCCGGGCCACTCAAGTTCTTCCACATCAACCTTGGCAATCATGTCTTTATCGACCTCACTTTGTGCAAAGTGCACTGTCATCATGAAACAGGTTTGGGCCCTTTAGTTCCAGTGAAGGGAAATATTAAAAGTAGAGCATACAAAGACATTCTATACAATTGTTTGCTTAAAACTTTGTGGCAACAGTTTGGGGAAGACCCACACATGGGTGTGATGGTCACGTGTCCACAAACCTTTGGCCATATAGTGTAGATAAACAGTGTTTTACTTAATTGTAAAGAGACTAATAAGATGCACTATATTCTGTGTAATATATATCTACAGTACACAGTATTTAAAAAATTTAAACCTCAGTGCCTGATGTCTTTCCACTAACATTTGAAATCAAAATATCTTGGCCATCAAAATATTTCCTCAAAATATCCTGACCAAAATTGTTGGCTTTGTCCAGATCCCAGGTACTTTGTGCAGCAGGTCCATCTCCACATCCAGGTAAATATTCAAATAAACCAGATATAGTACTACTGCTAGCCAGGGATAATAAGCTGAAAAAATGAAATGATCACCATTTATTGACTTTTTGTTCCAGAGATATTCAAACGTAAGGCTGAGATGTTTAGTGTACTCCTCTTCGTACCACACCAAGAGCTCCTGCCCTGGTTTGATTGGTTGACAACAACGATAAAGAATCCCCCCTTGATACTGGAACACAATGAGATTCTTCTCTTCTTCACTACGAGCACAATTCACATACCTGAATACACGAGGAGAGGATACAGTAAAGTAAATAAGAAGAAGGGGACAGATATATTAGTGGCAGGGGGAAGAACACCATTTTCTAACAAATACAATCAATAACTAGACAAAGACACAACAGCTGTATTGCTCACCTCATCCAGTTAGCACATGCCTCTTTCTTGGCATCTATGTATTCCTCACACTCTCTGCTCTTGTATATCTGAAATAAATGTTAATATACAATAAAGAATTATATAAAAACAAAGAAGTCTCAAAATGCGTTTTCAAATGCATGATCAATGTTGCATCCGGAAAAAAAATAAATACATGCACTGCTGTGGTTTCTTTGGATTAGGGGGAAGGTTTTCATGAGTGTTGGACGTGATGGAAGGCCAGAATTCGTATGTCAAGGGATCTCTGGATAAGCAGAACTCAGCTTCGTGGTTTACCTGTGCTAAGACTAAAAGATTAGGCCATATCTGCAACATTGATAATCAGTTTATAAAGAATTACCTTGTACCATGTTGTGAAACTCACCACCCAAGAGTAGACACTGTTCATAGCTTCCTCTCGGTCTACCAGATCTCCCTGGTAGGGCCCAAAGTGCACACCAACTGGAACTGTCTCTCCCTTATTAAACACTCCCAGGTCAGCATCAGGAATGCCAGAGTTCCGAATCTCTAGACCAAACGGAAGGGTTTGTCTGGCTCTGTCAGTGACCCCCATGGGAACAGGGGTATCATGGATGAAGAGAGCTGGACCATGAACCTCACACTCGCTGATGAAGAAGCATCTGCAGTCCTCACAGTCTGGAAGGAGATGATGTATCAAAGGTAAGAAACTATGTCCATATAGATTCAAACTGTAATTACAAGAAAGTCACACTTCTTCATGATTTTCTAAGCTTCTTGTGATGTCATCATATGGCATGTACAGCAAAGCAGTTATATGCACAATTTGAGTCATCCATGTTGATTTGATGTCACATTCTGCTGGAATGACACTTCTCCTTGATGCTACTTTACTGTGATCACTATGTAGGCTACAAACTGGGTAGTTTGGACAGGACAGGACTCTGTAACCAAGTTACTGATTCCTGTGCAATGTGGGAAGAATCAGGGGTTAGGCAGAAAGGATGTATATTAGATGGTGAGGCCAGTTGTAGGCCAGTTCATCCTGCACCAGAAAGCTGTCCAGCTTCACCAGCGAGAACCACAATCAGCAATGCGGCATCAATGAAGAGGTCCACCTGCTCCCTGTAAAGCCTTTCTGGGAAACCAGTTCTGGGTGTAGCTACCACTATTCTGAGCCTACACATTTTGCTGCACCACTTTTAGAGAGGCTAACCGTGGATGAGCCCACATGAGGAACTTCCATGCAAGGCGGGTCTGATCTCATGCTCCCCTGATGACTGAAACAGTATATCCTTCATGTTGTCCAGAGCAGAACATGTCTCAGAACCACGCTGATAACCCACATCTAAAAGCTTGTATTTCCAGCAAACCCATGAGGATTACTGCTGTAGCTTCCATCAACAGGTTCCATCAACAATACTGTCTGGATCTGACTGGAAATCTTAATAACACTTGGTACATGTTAGGGTGAGAGGGTGGCTAGCATTCTCAATGAATTTAGCTTGAATATAAATAACTGTCCTTGGAAGGCAAACCTTAAAAAATGGTGATAGTATTGCTAATAATAAGGTGCAAACTAAACCTAGGGCTGTATGTCTGAGCAACAAATAAGACTCCACAAGTATTCAGCCCTACTCTTTCCATTTGTCCCCTCAGCAAATGTTTTTGGTATGTTTAATTAATGCGAATATGTGAAACTAAATTAAATAAGAAACAAAACGAACATTATCAATTTCAATCTAATTCTGACTTGGCAAGTGGACTAATGTGTGAGAAAACACCCTTTGGGTTTCTTTGGTTCAGACTGGACTCTAATGCATCCCTGTTGTCTTACAAAGATAGTTGTCATCTCGAGGTTCTTCCTCTTTTACATGCTGCTTCAGGAATACTTCGTTATGTTCTTCCGTAATGATGACCCGTCTCACAGAGCTCGACGTTTCTGCACCTGAAAGTTCATAATTGGAATTTAAATCCAGTCACATCAAGAAAAGTTGTGAGCCTAATCAGACCAGTGATATTGAGCCCCCAAACTTACAGAGATAATCATCTTCTTCTGGTTCTTCTTCTTCTTTTACATGCTTCAGGAGTTCTTCATCCTGTTGGTCCACAGGACTTATGCGTGTTACAGATTTTGATGTTTCTCCACTTGAAAATTTTTTCGAATTAAATACTGTCAAAAAAAAAAAGTGAAATACAAAAACAAAAGAAAAAAAGACAAAAAGTGACTGTGAGGAAAAGTGTTCCAGTCAGAAATTAAGCCCAGTAACATTGAAAGGTCTGAGTGAGCCCCGAGCTGGACTCTAATGTGCCTTGTTGTCTTACAGAGATAGTCTTCATCTTCAAGTTCCTCCTTCTTTACAGCCTTCTGTTGGTCCATGTTGATGACATGTCCCCCAGAGCTTAATGTCCCTCCAGATGAAATTGTACAAGTCTCCGTTTGTACATCCTCACATTGCTAATAACGAAAAAAAGCAAAACAACATAAAAAAAAAACAACAATAATACTTATTCAGCAAACAGTGTCAGCAAAGAGACCCTAGAAAGACTCAAAGTATAAACTGGGTTTTTCTATCTATATTTTCTATTCCATGATTTGTAAAGTAGGTGGATAATTATATTAACATACTATCTGCTTGACTCTGTTGACTTTAATATGGTTATTGTGTCTTTTAGTAAATTGCTAATTAGTTGCTGCCGGTGTATAGTCAAGAGTAGCTTTGGACTCTCATAATTTATCTGCGGTCATGTGCATCAGATCCCTTAA
This sequence comes from Cranoglanis bouderius, assembly GCA_023630585.1. NCBI lineage: Eukaryota > Metazoa > Chordata > Actinopteri > Siluriformes > Cranoglanididae > Cranoglanis > Cranoglanis bouderius. Next base: position 28,528,765 of record CM042540.1, read on the forward strand.
TACATTTTATCATCCATCTATTTGTATGGGAGGACGAGAGAGCAACGTAAGTACAATAACCAGACCAGTCCCTCCAGAATTTCACGATCGCAGAAATTAACACAAAATCAAGCTCTGCGATATTCGGAGGAGTTTGGAATTTTTCAGAATTACCGCAGATTTTCCGCAGACATGGGCCGAGACGCCTCATGTGATGTCATCACAACCCGCGTTCAGCCAAAGCCCTCTTCGATTCACGTGCATCGAACATGAGTACAGCTGAAAGGTCTCATTTACCAACAAACATCACTGTGAAAAACCGTGAAAAACTATTTCATGCAGTTGCGATTTCACCAATTCAAGATGCAAGTTGCATCGCAAATTCTGAGCAAAATCAAGTATTTTTGGGCGCAACAATCACAAAAAAAAACTGAAATTCTGTAAGGATTGAATAAGAGGCTTACGCAATACTGCTTTACTCCTGATCACAATTTTCTATTTTAAAATATTGCGATAAACGATTTAAGCATCCAGAACCTAAAAAAGGACAGGGAAATGAACATTTCCAACATTTCAGGTTTAAGGACAGAAGGGGAGAGTGTAATAATTCTACCAGCTGTGCATCAGTAACTGCAGCAATCGCAAAAACTCAGCTGGACAGTGGATTTACAGGTGATTCTGCAGTAATGCACAGTAAACTGTAAAAAACAAAACAAAAAAACCCACAAAACACAGCAGTACATTTCCAATATAATTTATTAACAAATCTGTCTAATGTCCACATGACGAATATTTTCTCTGATCTGCAGTGACTGGTGAAGGAGAGCACCGGAAAGTAATATAAAAATAAATTAATTAAATAAATCACTTTTATCATCACCATTAACATTATTTATAAAGTGTTACATTTGACACTCACTTTGTTGTAGTTGAAACCAAAAAAGCTGTTTCATGATGAATTTTTTTCAGTTTCTTCCCTAAAAAATATAGTTAATCAGTCTGTACAGGATTTCGCTGAGATTTTTTGTGATTGTTGCGCCCAAAAATGCTTGATTTTGCTGCGGGTTTTTTCAAAATTTGCGATGAAACTTGCAGTTTTTTTGTGCATTTCTGCGGAAAACTACTTGAATTGGCGAAATTGCAACTGCACGAAGTAGTTTTGCACACTCTTTCACAGTGATGTTTGTTGATAAATGAGACGTTTTGGCCGTACTCCTGCTCGCTTTGGCCGTACCCCTGCTTGTTTTGGCCGTACCCCTGCTCGTTTTGGCCGTACCCGCTCGTTTTGGCCGTACCCCTGCTCGTTTTGGCTGTACTCACGTTCGTTTTGGCCGTACTCACGCTCGCTTTGGCCGTACTCACGCTCGTTTTGGCCGTACTCCTGCTCGTTTTGGCCGTACTCACGCTCGTTTTGGCCGTACTCACGCTCGTTTTGGCCGTACTCCTGCTCGTTTTGGCCGTACCCCTGCTCGTTTTGGCCGTACTCACGCTCGTTTTGGCCGTACTCCTGTTCGTTTTGGCCGTACTCCTGTTCGTTTTGGCCGTACTCCTGTTCGTTTTGGCCGTACTCACGCTCGTTTTGGCCGTACTCACGCTCGTTTTGGCCGTACTCCTGTTCGTTTTGGCCGTACTCACGCTCGTTTTGGCCGTACTCACGCTCGTTTTGGCCGTACTCATGCTCGTGATGACTGAAAATGTGCAGTAATTTTGAAAAATCGCAGGCTCCTCCGAATATTGCAGAGTTTCTATGATCACACAATTGTGAAATCCTGATGTTAATTGAATATACATGTCTAATGTTGGCTAAATCAAACATCCATACTTTCAACCAATGGGTTTTTTTTTTTTTTTTTTTTTTTTAAAAAAGGTCAACTCGGTTGTTTTACTAACTGTGGATTATTTTAATTGTTGTACTAACATCTTTTAACACTGTGATTGTTTTGTTTTTAATGTAAAATTGATATATATTTATATATATATATATATATATATATATATATATATATATATATATATATATATATATATATATAATGTCTTCTATTCAAACTGTTTCTTGTTTTATTCCTTGTCTAGGTTTTATTCTTCTAACGAAAAGGGCTTACACACATCAAGTGGACAGATACTGATTTGTTTATATCAAAGTTAAACATTTCGTTCACTTCAAACCCCTGTACCTGCTCAGGTGGTTATGTTTTTGCACCAGAATGCAGTAGAGTCATTTAAATTAAAATGAATTTGGGGGGAAATGAAAGAGATCAGCTGGTGATGGAGTTGTCACGCCATTTTTTAATCCCAATTTTTCTGAACAATCTACTTCTCTCATTTAATCTATAGTACTGACAGCTTTATTATTATTATTATTTTAAATACACTATCCAAAATAAACCAATTCATCATTCAATAACTGGGCTTAGCAAAGGATAACTAACTCAGCAATTACTAGTGTAGAAAAAACGAAATGTATCTGCAGTTATGAAAGAAATGAATTCGCTAGAACTCGGTGTTAATTGATAGCTGCACAGACTGTAACGTCTCAAGGCCGAATCCCAAACGGCTTCCCATTGACTATCAAGTGCACTTAACATGGCGTAGATGCCACTATTTAATACATTATGTAGTACACTTGCATAGGAAGTAGAACTCCATTTAGGATTCCGCCGCAGATTGTTAGCCGAGCAGCCCAGCTAGCGCGGTTAGCTTTAACTCACCTGGATTTTTAAAGCAGAACTCAAACATTAAACGATTTCTGGATTTTAATCGATCACATCTTATTGGGTTTTTTTTTCTGTGAAATGCTTTCAGAAATATTTTCATCCATGAATAAATAGCATTAGCTGTGAGAAAAGCAGCTTTCTAATAGAGAAAAAGCAGCGCTTCTTCTAGGCAGTTGACTTTATGGCGCGTTACCGCCACCTACTGGTCTGGAGTGTGGCAGAGGAAAAAAACAAAAAACAAAAAAATGTATTATTATTATTATTATTAATAATAATAATAATAATAATAATAATAATAATAATTCCGCCTCTAAATCTACACTGAGTTACAGTTCAAATTATTTTTTTTATTCACAACAGCTTTTATTTGGGTTACTGATCTTGACACATTCAGTTGACACAGTTCTTCTCCCACATGAGATTCTTCATTCCCATATTTATTTAATAAACATTATTTTCTCACCTTTTGACCACCTTCCTAACACAACCCGGTAGACCATCTTTTGCCGGCTAGAAAGGGCTAGTAGAAAGGGAACCATTTCTCAATTATCACTACTAATGCTACATCATAGAAATGTATTTTTAAGAATAAGGAAACATTAGGCAAGTCCAATAAAAGGAAGATGGAAAATAAGGGTGTTTCCACACTTCAGTCCTCTTTAAAAGAACCAAACTCAGAACCCTTGAAGTGGACAAAAAGGTGAACCAAGTGACAAAGGACCCAGTTCTCTTGAAAAATATCCCCTATCCCTGAAAGGGGACTCAGATCCTTTTTTGGGCCACTTTAGCAGTAATGGGGTCTCAGACCTCTGTGTGTTCATACTGTTGCTTTTTGGGTCCTAGTCCTCTGGCAGTGTTGTGCGTTGTTGGTAAAGCAATATTGTGTAAGATGGCTGACATGCTCATTTTTCTGTACAACATGTTTTTAAAATTACAAAGGAGAAATAGAGAACGCAATTTAAAAAAATAAAAAAAGAAAGAAATGAAATCATATTTCTGGCATATTTTCTCCACTTTAACCTGGCACTGCCAGGTGGTCTGGTTAATTCCTCTGTTCTGCTGAAAACTGAAGAAACACTTTTGGATTTCTGTGGGTGGTTGATAGTTGTTTCTTAATATAGTCCTCCTTCCAAATTTGGAGAAGTGCAGCCATTTCCTCATCTATCCATAACATCCCTCTTCCAGCAGAAGCAGCCAAGTTGAATAGCGCGATTTGTACGGACTGTCTGTACGAGAATTTGCGAACGGAAGAATCAAGAGAGTCCGTTGCGCTCACTCTGTGCTCACGACGCTTGTTTTTAGCGGACCGTACTCAGACCACCTAGAAAAGAGTGGTCCAAGTACCACGGTTCGCTTTAAAAGGGTCTGAGATCGTTTGACGTGAACACACACGGGCCAAAAATCTGGAGAACCGTGCTCAGACCCCTGAAACGGACCAAGTGTGAAAACACCCTAACTTATCAGCTGGCAAAGATGGTCTTACCAGACCTGGTCAGTTTAAGCTGGATTTTCTGCAGGGCTAGCATTTACCCAGCTTCTGGATATTCACCTACTTATCATTGTGAGGTTAAAGAATGTGCGGTGTTTCAAATACAGAGGAGCTGAGAGGATTAGTAGGAATAAGAAATTTCCTCATGTAACAATTATTCCTATTCTAGCAATGGTTTATACAGTATTAAAAAAAAAAAACCCTCAAACACCAGAAAGCATCTCTCAATGCTTTTCGAGTTCAGCTGTAGTCCCTCAGATGAGACCTCTACTAAGCAAAACCTCAGTGGAACTGCAAGGAAAGTGGAACTGCAAACACAGAGGAATGGAGAAGAGAAACACTTCAATGCTCATCAGCATTCAGAGAACTGTTAACTAGTTAACTGTTTACTACAACAGCTATCGAATATATCCTATCCTAGTTAGCAGATGTTAACTGTCGGTCCTGCAATAATCCAGAAATATGTTCAGTCAGCTTTGAACTGTATTTCACCATGCTATGGATTTTTTTTATCCAGCCTGAGAGAGAGTACGTCTCGCAAAATGGTCTCTGTACATTTTAGAGAAAACAGGAGGAAGAACCAAAGTAGGGATTTCGATTCTTTCTTTCTATTTTCCACTCAAACACAAACTAGTCCAGAACCCAGGATATGAAGGGGGGGGGGGGGGGGGAAGGGAAGAAGGATCCTACTTTTAGTACAAAATTATTCTGATTATTATCTACATTTATTAACCTTACATCAAGCAGATACACTATACGGCCAAAAGCTTGTGTACACCTCATTATCACACCCAATTTCATTCCACATTGGTTTCCCCTTTGCTATTATAATAAGCTCCACTCTTCTGGGAAGGCTTTCCACTAGATTTTGGGGTGTGGCTGTGGGGACTCATATTTACATTTACTTATTCATTTAGCAGACACTTTTATTCATTTACATTTGGCAGATTATCCAGAGCGACTTACATTTATGTCATTTACACAACTGAGCAGTTGAGGGTTAAGGGCCTTGCTCAAGGGCCCACAGTGGCAGCTTGGTGGCGCTGGGGTTTGAACTCACGACCTTCTGATGAGTAGTCCAATGTCTTAACCACTGAGCTACCACTGCCACACATTCAAAACGACTTACAAATGAGAAAATACAAGCAAAGCGATATATCAAAGAGAGAGCAACACAAGTGCGAGCTAGAGGGGCAAAGTGCACAGAGTAGAGGTGTAAGAGCCAGTGTAAGTGCAGAATTTATTCTTTTTTTTTTTTATTAAGGGTGGGACAAGGGGACAAGTTAGGGGTTAGTTAAGTGTTCACGGATGAGGTGGGTCTTTAGCCGTTTTGTTGAAGACAGTGACGGATTCTGCTGTCCGGATCGAGGTTGGAAGTTAATTACACCACTGAAGGACAGTCATTTTGAAGGTTCTGGAAAGGTATTTGTGTTCATTCAGCTACATGTGCATTAGTTGGGATTTCGAGGAGGCCTGGCGTGCAGGCTGTGTTCCAGTTCGTCCCAAAAGTGTTCAGTGGGGTTGAGGTCAGGGCTCTGTACAGGACACTCTAGTTCTTCCACTCCAACGTTAAGACACCATGTCTTCATGGAGCTCGCTTTGTGCTGCTAGTTCCTGTGAAGGGAAACTGTAATGCTACAGCATACATGGACATTCTATACAATTGTGTGCTTCCAACTTTGTGGTAACAGTTTGGGGAGGAACCACATGAGAGTGTGATGGTCAGGGGTCCACAAACTTTTGGCCATATAGTGTAGCTTCATATGGTTTACAAGGTGAAAAGATGAAAAGGGAAAAGTGGCTGTATGACAGCTGTGTGTATTGCAAAGACTAATACACCACTATGTTGGGTATGGACTTTGTTGGGTCTCGGCATGCAAGCGCACAAGGAGGTATCCATGTGATTTTCTTTCATCTCAGAAACATTGCTAAGAAAAGAAATATAATGTTACACAATGCAGAAAAAAAGCTAGTTCATGCTGTGATACACCTCTAGGTTGGACTATTTTAACACTTTGTTGTCTGGATGAAATCTCAGACCCATAAACAAGCTCATTTAGTCCAGAATGCAGCAGTCAGTGTACTGTATGAACTAGAAAGTTTGATTATATCACCCCTATTGTATCCACATTACAATGACTCCCTGTAAAGTTTCACACTGATTATAAAATACTACTCTCACCCCACAGCACCTAAGCAAAAATTTTGGTCCACAATGTCTGCTACAATGAAAAGGAGCAGGGTCTTTATGAGTACCTAGAATACTGAAACCTACAGTGGGAGGAGGAGCTATAAAGCCCTGCCTGCTTTGTAATGGTCTTCTAGTTAGTGTTTGGGACTCAGACATAATTAAGTCTAGGTTGAAAACCTGTTTGTGTTTACTCAGACATTGTTAAACAGATGTTCTACTGGGTAAAGGTACAGCTCTATGTGTTCATGGACAGAGTTACTGTAAACTGGGATGTTTTGATGCTGTTGCCCCCAAACACATGATCACTCGGGTTTCTTGACATTTTAGTAGCAGGACACTGTTGTCCCAGGCTTCAAGTATGAGTCATTTTAGAGAATGCACCGTTTGTGTCAAATCCATAAGAACCACTGAACCTCTCAAGGTCATCTTTGGCAACAGTGCCATGTTTGTATCCTAAGTTTTCTTGCTTAAGGCAATGCTAGGCTTTGCGCCTATATTATTTACCCTAAGGTGCATTTTACTTTTTGCATTTCTATTGTTGGCGACGAGATTCGCATACTGAATTGTAAATAAAATGTTGCATTTGAAGATACAAATGCGTACATCGACGGATAAAAATGTTTAAACCTTTTTAAGATTTTGTGTAAAAGTCTTCCCACACTATGAGCTGTAGAATGGTTTTTCTTTTGTGTGAACGTGCTGATGTTTTTGGAGAGTGCTCAGCTGAGTAAAACTTTTTCCACATTGTATGCATTGATGGGGTTTTTCGCCAGTGTGGATGAGTTGGTGTCTCTGGAGAGTACTCAAGTGAGAAAAACTCTTCCCGCACTGCGAGCACTGATACGGTTTCTCTCCCGTGTGAATGCGCTGGTGTCTTTGGAGTGTACTCAGGTGAGTAAAACTCTTCTGGCACTGTGAGCAGTGAAACGGCTTCTCTCCCGTGTGAACGCGCTGGTGTAACCGGAGATTGACCTGTTGTGTGAAACACTTTCCACACTCCGAGCAGTGATACAGCTTCTCCCCCGTGTGAACGCGCTGGTGTCTTTGCAGAGTACTCAGCCGTGTAAAACTCTTCCCGCACTGTGTGCAGTGACACGGCTTTTCCCCTGTGTGAAGACGCTGGTGAAGTTGGAGATTGACCTGTTGTGTGAAACTCTTCCCGCACTCTGAGCACTGATACGGCTTCTCTCCCGTGTGAACGAGCTGGTGTCTTTGGAGAGTACTCAGCCGAGTAAAACTCTTATCACACTGTGAGCAGTAAAATGGTTTCTCTCCTGTGTGAATGCGCTGGTGAAGTTGGAAACTTGTCTGCTGTGTAAAACTCCTTCCACACTGTATGCAGTGATACGGCTTCTCCCCCGTGTGAATGCGCTTGTGTAGCTGGAGATTACCTGGTCGAGTAAAACTCTTCCCACACTCTGAGCACTGATACGGTTTCTCCCCCGTGTGCATGTGCTGGTGTAACTGGAAATGATTTTGTCGAGTAAAATCCTTTCCGCACTGTGAGCAGTGATACAGTTTCTCTCCTGTGTGAATGCGCTGATGTATCTGGAGGTTAACGGGTCTTGTAAAACTCTTCCCGCACTCCGAGCAGTGATACGGCCTCTCTCTTGTATGAATGTGCTGGTGTTGTAGGAGATAACTCGGATGAGTAAAACTCTTCCCACAGTCTGAACAGTGATAGATTTCTTTCTGGATTTGTCCGGTTTTAGTGTGGAGGGTACCAGAGGACGTTTGCTGACTGCTGGAGCTGTTTGTGGACATCTGATTATTAAGTTTAATCACTCCACATTTCAGGAGTCTCACGTATTCTTCATAATGGCATCTTTTGATGTGTTTGTGGAGGTAAATTTCAGATGTGTAGGATAATGAACACAATGAACAGGAGAAGACTTGCAACGGGAAGCTCTTCATTTCTGGAGAAGGAAATTAAAACAGGTTTTAGAACCAGTAATTGTGCAAGCCTGAAAAAAAAAAAAAAAAAAAAAAAACTGTCAACCTCACTGAAAAGCAAAAGCTTCAAATCCAGGGCCAGAGAAAGGAGACCACTGGTCACCTGCCCATGCAAAGGAGCAATTGCTCTCAGAGAGACAATTTGGAATCATCACCATAGCAAGGATACACAGAATGCCTTTCCAAATGACAAACCAGTGCCCACCAACCCTGGACTCCACTGTGCTGCTTGGGGCAAGATACCATTGGCAAGCATCAGTATAGACAGACATGCATAGTGATTGTGGGTGCCATAATGTTGATTTATCCCTTGGTACTGGCTTCCCCAGTCTGATTGATAGGGACTGATCATATACCCACAGCTTTACTACATGGGTGGTGGTAGCCACTTCAATTCTGCCAATTCCCTGCACTCTTGTGTCAGAACCCCCTAGGGTATGGCCACCAACTGATGGGAAATCCAGTACCTGCAGATGCCACTATAGGATGACCAGTTGCAATACTTGCACCCATACATTAAACTATTATTATTTACATGCACAACCTTATCCAGAGCAAAATACAAAAGTGCTTTGTAGTTTCTATCAAAAATAGAAGAACTCCTGCTAGCTCATTAGGTCTAGGTCTAAGAATACCATCTTGCTAAAAACCTTGTTGTACCACATGAAAGCACGATATATTATTTTAATAAATAGAAATGTTCATTCAGATAGGTCTTTAGACTTTGTTTGAAGACCGCCAAAGACTCAGTGGTTCAGACAGCCAATGGGAGTTCATTTCACCTCCTGGGTGCCAGAACAGAGAAGGTTCTTGATGCATGTCTTCCTTGAGAGATGAAGGGTTGAGTCAACCTGGGCTAGAGTGTTTTAAAATCTGATGCGATGAGCTACAGGAAGCCAGTGGAGGGAATGCAGCAATGGGGTTGTCTGGGAGAACTTGGGGAGATTTAAAACAAGTCTTGCAGCTGCATACTGGACTGTATGGCATGCAGGGGCAGATCTGTCCGGGAACTTCACTTTGACCAGAGATGTGTCAACTGCACCCTGTAAACTGCAGCTAAATCCCATAAAGCGTTCGTAGTACACCTGAGAGAGTGATGGTATATCACATTTTCTAGGGAGTAATGAATACTGTCCCTGGCCCTAGAGAAGTGGATTAAGGTAGCACACCCTGCTGGGGTTCTTAGGTGCTGAAAGGTTTAACAAAGTTTGGTGTCCATGGGACATCATCCTTATCAGGCACTACCATTGTTACACTGCGTACCTGTGTGAGAGTTACAGGCTTCTCTAACTGGGCAGGCCCACCTGGCAGCCTACAGTCTGCTGGAGTCTCTGGCCATCAGAAAAGCTGTTATCAAGCAAGATGGTCTATACCCAAAGGGGCACCACCGGTGATTCTGCTCACTAGTGTTAGAGAAGCACAACAGGCCATGATTTGTTCAGAGGCTCCTCGACTTCTGCAGGCTGTGGCTGAGATCTGACCCAAAGCAGTCAGAGAAAGCCAGTCCCCAAGAGAGTTAGAACAGGGCCTGGGCAGGTCTGCGGTGAGCCAAAAACTGCCCCAATATATAGATGATCAATACTCAAGGGGGTCTATATCAAGCCTTGGTGGATTCAGACTGTGTGTGGTCCATGAAGCACCAAAGCCTGATTCAAGACGGGGTATTGGGAAAGTGTTGGGAGGGATGAGTTGGCACATCCCATTCTGATCTGGCGACTATTTATCACCCATCCCAAAGGACAATGACTGCCAGATTGCAAACATAATTCAGGCACATTTTTAGGCACATCCCCATGAAACACCACACTGAATCTTCCCCTGGCATGGCTGTGCGCAGCAGTATAACTTGCTTGAGCACAATGGAAAAGTGTTTAAAATTAGGCAAGAATTACAGACGGAAGTAATAGAGGAGTCACACTGTACACACAGCCACACTGTACTTCTGCTCAAGCCAGTCCTTTTCTGCATGGACTTCCACAAGATGAACGCTGTTTCTAAATTTGATGCCTATTCAATGTATTGTAGTGATGAGCTCCTGGATCGGCTGGGGCACCGGCTATATTTCAAAGACAAATGGGATGCAGTGTACAGCCACACAGTGCATATTCTGCTGCTTATTTGCATGTCTTTGTAATCTATAGTAATGACCAACAGCAGCATATGCATGCGAGCCATTGATGTAAGTCAACCTCACAATTACCATTTGTTGACTTTTTGTTCCATATGTAGTCGAATGTAACTCCGAGATGTTTGGCGTACTCCTCTTCGTACCACACCAAGAGCTCCTGCCCTGGTTTGATGGCTTGACAACAACGGTATAGAATCCCTCCTTGATACTGGAATGCCATGAGATTCTTCTCCTCACTGTTACGAGCGCAATTCACATACCTAAAAACACAAAGATTACAGAAGATAATGTACGAGTGATAAGGACATAAAATAAAGAAAAACAGAATTTGACAAATCTTTCAGAGGCAGGGCAAGACAATGGTTTTCTACCAAATAAAATCGATAACTAGACCCAAGACCTGGCAGAAATCAACAGTGAATTCTTCACCTCATCCAGTTAGCATGTGTCTCTCTCCTGGCATCTATGAATTCCTCACACTGCATGCTCTTGTGTATCTGAAAAAAAATTAGTACATGTTATTTATTTATATAAAAAACAAAGAAGACAGCTGAAATGCAAAATATTTGCTAAATATGTCTACATTTTACTGCCTTCTCAATTAAGTGAAATGTGAATGATATTTGAAGGATCTGCAGCGGTTTTGGTGGCAGAATCATTGCTTCAGATTTTATGAGGGACAGGATGCTGCATCTACATGGTTTACCTGTACTAAAAATCTTACAGACAAAAAATAAGGCCCTATCTGCAACACTTGATATTTATAATCTGGTCATAACTAACTATATAAGAAAGAATTATATTGCAAATCTAACTCACCACCCAAGAGTAGACACTGTTCATGGCTTCCTCTCTGTCTACCAGATCTCCCTGGTAAGGCCCAAAGTGTACACCAACTGGAAGAATCTCTCCATTATTAAACACTCCCAGGCCTGAGTCAGAAATACTAGACTTCAGAATCTCTAGACCGAGTGGAAGGGTTTGTTTGGCTCGGTCAACAACCCCCATGGGAACAAGAGTATCATGGATAAAGAGAGCTGGGCCGTGAACCTCACACTCACTGATGAAGAAGGATCTGCAATCCTCACAGTCTGGAAGGATATGGTACAAACGTTAGAAACTATGCCAATATTGCTCAAATTTTAAAATGCAAAACTTGTTAAATAGCCCCTGGGTGTTTTCTTGTTTCTTTATTTCCAGGCTTCTAAAACTGTAATTACAAGAGGCAATCACACATCATCACGACTTTCTAAGCTTCCCGTCATAGGTCATCATACCAGGCCTATACCAGGGGTGTCTGATCTTATCTGCAAAGGGCTGGTGTGGGTGCAGGTTTTCATTCCAGTCAAGCAGGAGCCACACCTGATTTCATCTGTTTAATCAGTTGATCTTAGCTTTCAATAGACTATCAGGTGTGGCTTCTGCTTTGTTGGAATGAAAACCTGCACCTACGCTGGCCCTTTCTGGATAAGATTGGACACCCCTAACCTATACAGTAATGTGCACCACAAAGTACATTTGCCACAGTTATACTGGTGGAGTTATCCATGTTGTTTTGACATCACATTCTTGATGCCAGTTAAATGTGATCACACTGTAGGCTACAAACTGGGTGATGGGCAGGACTCTGTGACCAAGGACTAATATGTGAGAAAGCACCCTTAAAGTCTTATAGACTACTAATGAATCCCTGCTGTCTTACAGAGATAGTCGTCATCTTCAGGTTCCTCCTCTTTTATAGGCTTCTTCTGAAATACTTCATTGTCTTCGTCCACAATGATGACTCGTCTCACAGACGGTGTTCCTTCACCTAAAATGTCATAATTGGAATTTAAATCCAGTCACTTCGGGTAAAACTGTGAAGAACAAAACACAAAAATGAGACTAATTATACTGGTATGACGGATCCCCAAACTTACAGAGATAGTCGTCATCTTCAGGTTCCTCCTCTTCTTTTACAGTCTTCGTTAATTCTTCATCTGATTGGTCAACAGAGGTGACATTTGTCTCAGATCTTTCTCCATCTGAAATTTTGTTTTAATTAAGTATTTTCAAGTAAACATATAAATAGAGAAATGAAAGCCCCACTGTGGACTCTAATGCACCCTGCTGTCTTACAGAGGTAGCCTTCATCTTCAGGTTCCTCCTTCTTTACAACGTTCTGTTGGTCCACGATGGTGACAGATCCCCCAGAGTTTAATGTCCCTCCAGCAGAAGTTGTACAAGTCTGCATGTCTTCACATAGCTAGTAACCAAAAAACATTAACACATTCACCAAGAGTCTCAAACCACAGTCAAAGCATGCACTGAACTGTATCTATTCTCAACATGGTCATTTAAGTTTCTGGTTTTCAGTACTATCTCTGATGTTGGCTCTGATGACTTTAGTACTGTTTTAGTGGGTCTGTTGGTTGCTAATTAGTTTTCTCAGGTGTGTAGTCAAGAGTGGTTTCAGGCCCTCCAAGGTGTGAGTTGTGGGCAGGGATTACTCTGAGATACTCTCAAGCTATCCTTGCTCCAAACTGGACTTCTGTCTGGCTCCACTCTTCCTCTTTTGGCTAAGAACATGGTGTATACAATTAGTTTTGCTGAATGCAGTTAGTCTCTCTTTCTTACCCAGAACGACCAACAAGATCCTAACCAGCACACTCCATATTAAAGGCCCTTTTCACTGTTACTGTAAGTTTCATGCTACTAGATCAGTCGAACTATCATCGGTCCTCATCCTCCTTGACCTCTCAGCAGCCTTCGGCACAATCACAATAATCTCTTGTCCATGCTCATGAGTCTTGTGATCAAGTCTGGCGATTTGTTTCTTACTTGGAGGGTCAGGCATATCAGGTGACATGGAGGGGCTCGATATCTTCTCCATGCAGACTCTCGATGCTTGATCCTCCTGTATTCTCCCTTTATACCCATTCTTTCAATTAGGTCATCCTCATTAAGACTATGCATACCCCTGGAGATCCATCCCCATGTCAAGGTCTTGTGATCTCCCTGGACAACTCTCAGATCACCCCATCCGACAATGCACGCAACCCTGAAGCAGTTCTCGCTTCATATTGCTAACCTGACTGGAACATCAGGAAGATCTGGCCATTTCTATCCACAGAGGTCTCTCAGGTGCTTGTCGCCTGTCATCTCAAGATTGGACTACTGGCTGGCTTCAAACAAAAACTGAAGACCTACCTCTTCACCAAGCACTTAAATAGGCCCTAATTATATATATATAAAAAAATCCTTGTTTGTTTTGCTGTACCAACTATTACTACCAATTACTTGCACTAGAACGAGTATATATATATATATATATATATATATATATATATATATTTGATGGAAACTAAAAAGCATTTCTGTATGTCAGTCAGTGTATGCTGTAAATATTCAAGTCAGTAAAATGTGGTCTGAAACTTCTGAAAAGTCTAAACATTAGCAGTTATGTGCTGATTACCAGGATAAACTGCAAGCTAGCAAGGAGGGGGGGGGGGCTAGTATTGGTTAATGTGATGTATACTGTGTATAGTGGATAACGTGTCCTTTATTCACATGATAAAGTACACGATGTGCTTATAAACGCCTTATAATTAAAACAGCCTCTTTCCACTATTTAAATGAACAAATAAAAAAAGAAACGTGTAACCGAACCAGTTAAATCTGGGGGGGGAACATTTTTTTTTTGGTTTACCTGTGAGCCAGCAGGAGCTGGAGCATGTGCCGTTTTTCTGAAACAGCCGTGTTTGACATCTTCTGATTCCATTACGAGAGGTCTAAAAGCGTCAATATCCGTGACGTTGACAAAAAGAGGTGCAAACAGTCATGAGCAAAACAGAATCTTCTGTGAAGTAACACACTTCATGCAAACCATGATAATATACAGCATTGTGCAAAAGTCTTACTCGCATGTATGTCTTCTACATAAAAAAATAAACTAAAAGAAGTCAGTATTCGGCATGACAAGCGTTTGCTTCGATATATTCTCAGATTCTCACTTTTCTGCAGTTTTTTTCTCAGCGGCGTGTTTAATGACATGAGACGTGCAGAACGCTAATTAATTACTATTTACACCACAGCGCTGCTGGATTCTGGATTCTGATTGGTCAGAAGTGGTTGTTTAATTTTCTGACAGTAGTACAGGTCTATTTATAATTACCTATAGTAACAGCTCGTTCACAGGGACGTGTACAGCGGACGCTCCGCTAATAACAAACGGATTTTAAAAACGCGTTTGTTAACGGAAGGAGTCTCCAGTGTCGGCGATTTGAAACAGTCAGAGGGGTGACTGTGTGATCCACGTTGGGGTGGTTACGGAAACACAGAGGCGTTGATTATTTTTCTACAACAGCATGTCCTTACATGTTTTACTCCTTACTTCATAGGGACTCCTAATGAACTCCTATAAAGTTCATATACATACGAGGGGGGACCCAAAAAAATCGTCCCAGCGTTCATGATTGTCTTGATTTTTTTGGTTCTGGAGACGTTGGTGTCTTCCACTGATTGGACCGTTGCTTGGTTTCAGGGTCACACCCGTACATGCAAGTCTCATCACCCATTATTATGACCTTTGACAGGAATCCTGGGTCATTTGTGTGATCTTCTTTCAAGTCCTCACACACGGCACCACCATTGCCTTTCTGATTGTTCGTCAGAAGGCGGGGAACGAATTTCACAGAGACCCGGCGCATACCGAGATCTCGCGTTAAAATCCGTTGTACTGAACTCCAGGAAGTGCCAGTGATCTCTTCTGACCGAGACCGCTTCTCGATGTTTTCCTGCGTTCGAGACGTTGAAGGACGGCCAGGACGCGGGGAATCTTCAACCGACATGTCTTAAAACGCCTGTACCACATGTAGACTTGCGTTTTTTTTCCCATGGCCTGGTCTTGAAAAGCTTGCTCTAGCATAGTCACTGCTTCGGCAGCAGATTTACTGAGCAAAAAATGAAATTTCACACAAATTCTTTGATCTCTGTAACATCTGCCATGGGGATTGAAGAAAAACCGTCAAATTCATGTACAAGGCCTTTTTAAAAAAAAAAAAAAAGAGACACAAATACCTCACACATCCACAAGGTATGATGCCACTCGGGAGACCGCATGCCACATTCGAACTCTGGGAATTTTTGGGACCCCCTTGTATACATATATATGAGCTGATTGAAAGAGAAGACTCGCTGGAAATAACAGATCGCTACCGATGAAGTATGAACTCTTAAATTATTTCTATATAATAATAAAAAAAAAGGTTTCCTCTTCCTGTATCCATCAGTCTGAAAAAACTTTGTATACAGGCAGAAACTGGATGTGAGACGGTGTATGTGGGGATGATAACTACCTCAGATAACTACCCAATGCACTTTTGGATCCAGTTCTTCAATTTACAGCAGTTTCTTTGCCTATTATTGACATTTTAATTCCATCCATGTTTGAGATTTACACAAGAAGTACTTATCTTGGGATATATACCGATTTCTTCGTGTCAAACCTAAACATTACAATTTCACTTACACCACCTGAGGAGGTGTTTATGTTTTGTTTTTCATTTTGATTCATTAAGGATTTGAATTTTTTTTAAATTAATTAAATCAGCTACCTTTAGTTGGTCATAGTGATGGAGTTAGAAAAGCATTTTTCCAAATTACTGGATAATGTACTTCTCTATTTGAGTTGAGTGTTGTGTTTGTTTTGAATGTATATATACCGAAATAAAATTATTCATTAATAATAATAATAATAATAATAATAATAATAATAATAATAATAACGCTCAGCAATGCTGGCTAACTAAACAACTCTGCTACCTAATCATTAGAACTTGCTACAATGCAGATAAAATGATTAGAAATATACAGTATTCGCTAGACTCCAGCATAGCCGAACAAGGCGTTTCATCAAGGCTGAATCCCAAACGGCTTCCCATTGGCTTACCAGTGCACTTAACATGGCGTACATGGCGTTATTTCATACCCTATCTAGTGCACTTCCACAGGAAGTAGAACTCCGTTTAGGATTCAGCCACCGATTGTTAGCCGAGCAGCTCAGCTAGCGCGGTTCGGGTTGACTCACCTGGATTTTTAAAGCAGAACTCAAACATTAACCAGTTTCTAGATTTAACTCGATCACATCTTATTGTTTTTGTTTTTATAACATGCTTTCATAAATATTTTCATGCAGAAATCACCATTAGCTGTGAGAAAAGCAGCTGGCTAATAGACACTAAAAAAAAAAAAAAAGCAGCGCGTCTTCTTCTTTGTGTTGGTTGGCATGGCAACTTTACGGCGCGTTACCGCCACCTACTGTGCTGGAATTATTAATAACAAAAAATTAAATAATTAAAACAAACTAAAAAGAACCCCGAACCTCGTATTCTAACAGTCTGTCTTCTTCAATGCACTAAATAATTAAAATACTTTGAATTCCAATGCTAGAGAAGCTAAGCTGTTACTGTTTTGCTTGGATTATTGTACCTGTGTCGTCTCGGACTTATATTTTTTTATTTTAATATATTCAGCTAACATAATTATTGGGAATACACCCTTGATGGGATGCCAGTTCATAACAGGACTCTAGTATATGCACACACATTCACATACTCATTCACACCTAGGGGCAATTTAGCATAGTGAATCCACCTACTGGCATGTTTTTGGGATGTGGGAGGAAACCGGAAAACCCGGAGGAGACTGGGGGGAGAACAAACTCCACAGAGCGTGGAGTTTCGCATGTTCTCTGTATCGGGATCAAACCAGGGATTCTGAAGCTTTGAGGCCGCATCGCCACCTGCTGCCTCCCCGTACTTATTACTGATTTGAATAAGGGAAGGAAACGATGGAACTAATCCTTTACTTATTATTGTGGGATTTAAAAAATGAAAGAAATGATGGAAAAAAATTAAAAATTTAGTACCATTGCCGTTAAGCAATGATACAGTTTCTCTCCTGTGTGAATGAGCTAGTGTATCTGGAGATTAGTCCGAGTAGTGATATGGCCTATCTCTTATATGAATTCTGGAAGATTATAGAAATTGATGTAATTGACTTTTGATAAGCTTCTGTTTGGCCAGTAGTCATAATTAGGAGTTAACAGGAGCACATCTGTTGTTAAAAAAAGGGATCATGTTGTGGGGATGTTTTGCTGGAAATGGGACTGATGCACTTCAGAAAATAGATGGCATCATGAGGATGGAGGGTTATCTAGAAATACTGAAGCAACACCTCAAGACATCAGCCAGAAAGTTCAAACTTGGTCGCAACTGGTTCTTCCAGCAGGACAATGATCCTAATCAAACCACCAGGAGAAACCAGGAGATAGAAATAATGAAAGAACCAAAGCAGGGAAAAAACTTTATTTTCTTTTATTTTTTTCAATAAGAAGTCTCATATATGTACATTTTTGTTTGTATCTCCACCTTCTTACCCACTTCTCACTCACAACTTAAATATTCTTCTGTTATTACTTCCATTTAGCTTTTCTATTTTTCCTAAAACTATTCCAGAAGCTAGCATGTAAAGGGGAGGGGGGGGGGATGAATCTTCCTTTTAGTACTAAATGTATTCTGATTATTCTATTTGCCCCATAGAATTACGCTTAACTGAATTCAATTAAATACAAAATAAATAAAGCCTTAACCAAGCTCATGAGTCCACAATATAGCAGCTAGAATCCTCTTAAGTTCTCTTAAGAGATGTCCTGGCATGGTGCACAGTTTCCAGAGTAACAGGACATGCAAAGAAATCGGTCGGTGAAAATCACATGGATATCTTCTTGTGCTTGTGAGCGGTCATGCTGAGACCTTCCAACAAAGTCACATTGTGATGCATGATGCAATATTTTGTAATAAATATCACTATCATACATCCATCTTTGCTTACAACTTTCTTACGGAGTCAGTCGGAGATCTGAATGACAAGGAACCCTGGTTCTTAGCTGGGGTTCAGAGAGACGCAAATGTAACTAGCATTCTATTTCAGCCCTCCTAACCACCAGGAGTGGTGAGAATCACCTGGGTGGTGTTTGCCAACAATGTCATGAGGAACAGGACTCACCAGTAAAGTGTACAGAGATGACTGCTGCACCCACACCACTGGGAAGGGTGATGGAACCCTGCAGAACCTGGAGAAGATACTGTGATTCCTATGTAACAGCAGTACAGACTGCCTGGTGAGGCACACCTCTAAATAATGCCCAAGAGGTGGAAATGCTCCTCGTCAATTGGGATGTCACAGTAGGGGCTGTGCATCAAGCCCGCCTAAAGGCTATGTCCACCACCCATTGGGTCAGTCCTGGATTCAATCACAAGATCCTCTCAGAGTGGTCTAGCCACGAATACATGCAAGGGAAGCTTAACCCCCATCATGGTGGATGGAAGTGCATTGCCCCTTTAAGAATTAGTTTTAGATGTAAT
This sequence comes from Cranoglanis bouderius, assembly GCA_023630585.1. Classification (NCBI taxonomy): domain Eukaryota; kingdom Metazoa; phylum Chordata; class Actinopteri; order Siluriformes; family Cranoglanididae; genus Cranoglanis; species Cranoglanis bouderius. Next base: position 28,547,627 of record CM042540.1, read on the forward strand.
TTTAAGTTTATGAGCCACAGAAATATGCCATCTAGTAGGTGCTGTGGTGCACTGTGGTGGCTACAAAATATGCTTCTAGGATAGATGGGAACTTGCAGCTCTCTAGCAGTCTCTGGAGAAAAGGTTTCTTTTGTGCAATGCACTGGCTCTAACCAATGAGGTGCACAACATTCATGAAACAGCTTATATCCCTGAGTATCTTGCGTTCAGGAGTGTTTCTTGGACTGCAAGCTCACAGTCCTCAGCTGGAAATTCACCACAAGGGGCCAAACCCATAGGCACAGGGTTCTAAATCTCTCTTTCCATTTGGGACAGTAGTTCTGCTCAAAGACTAAGCTGCCAGGGTATTCCCATGAAGGGCAAAAGCAGTAGTGGTAACCAAGGTCTCTGCCCACTTCTGGAATTGGAAGAGAAAAAGTGTACAGAGTAAATGGCGAGGCCAGTCACGGGGCAGTGTATCCTGTCCCAGAGGACTATCTGGCTTTGCAAAGGTGAACCACGACAGTCAATGTGTTGATTTACACCTGCCCTACATCAAAGCGCTATCCAGATCTGGGATCCCATTTTTTAGGTGCAGATACTACTCCCTGAGAAAATCTTGACAGTGTTGTCCCCTGTACCATTTTACAGCCCTGGCAGATGAGTTGCTCTCAATGTGGCTAACCAGACAAACCAGCCGTCTAAATACAGCAGTACTCTGAGGCCATACTCCACAGGCCCCTAGTCAGCTAGATGGCAGGGGATGTGGAATATTCAGACAAAAAAAAACTTTACATGATACAGATAGTAACTGTGCACCTGTATATTGTGGTCAATTTTGGTCTATTATGATCTGCCACACCTGCAATCAAAAGTTACAGGTTCTTCATCAGTCTAGAGAATGGAACAGCCTTCCTGTTAGTGTTCGGGACTCAGACACGATCTCATTTATGTCTGGGCTGAAAACCTGTTTATTTAGTCAGGCACTGTTGTCAGGCATACTCAGAATATTGAATTATCTAAAATATATAGTATGCAAAAATGGTAGAATTGAAGTGGAAAGTGTGAGTCTTTGAATGTATCAAAGTGTTTAACTTTAAGACTCTTGTATAAAACTCTTGCCACACTCTGAGCTGTAATATGGCTTTTCTCTAGTGTGAACGTGCTGGTGTTTTTGGAGAGTACTCAGCTGTGTAAAACTCCTCCCACACCGTGAGCACTGATAAGGCTTCTCTCCCGTGTGAATGCGCTGATGTGATTGGAGAGTACTCAGGTGAGTAAAACTCTTCCCACACTGTTCGCAGTGACACAGTTTCTCACCCGTGTGAACGCGCTGGTGTAGCTGGAGATTGACCTGTTGTGTGAAACTCCTCCCGCACTGTGAGCACTGATACGGTTTCTCTCCCGTGTGAATGAGCTGGTGTCTTTGGAGAATGCTCAGCCGTGTAAAACTCTTCCCACACTGTGTGCAGTGACACGGTTTCTCTCCTGTGTGAACGCGTTCATGCAGCCGGAGATTGACCTGTTGTGTGAAACTCTTCCCGCACTGTGAGCACTGGTACGGCTTCTCCCCCGTATGAACGCGCTGGTGTGTTTGGAGAGTACTCAGCCGTGTAAAACTCTTCCCGCACTGTTCACAGCGACACGGCTTCTCTCCTGTGTGAACGCGCTGGTGTAGTCGGAGATTAGCCTGTTGTGTGAAACTCTTCCCACACTCTGAGCACTGATACGGTTTCTCTCCTGTGTGAACGCGCTGGTGTCTTTGGAGAGTACTCAGCCGAGTAAAACTCCTTCCACACTGTGAGCAGTAAAATGGCTTTTCTCCTGTGTGATTGCGCTGGTGTAGTTGGAGACTAGTCTGTTGTGTAAAACTCTTTCCACACTCTGGGCACTGATACGGTTTCTCTCCTGTGTGAATGTGGAGGTGTCTTTGGAAACTAGTCTGTTGTGTAAAACTCGTCCCACACTCCGAGCACTGATACGGCTTCTCCCCTGTGTGAATGCGCTGATGTATTTGGAGATTGATCAGTCTACTAAAACTCTTCCCACACTGTGAGCAGTGATACTGCTTTATTGTTGTACGAGTCTGCTGACGTCGTAGTGGATAACTCGTATGAGTAAAACTCATCCCCCAGTCTGAGCCGTCATGCATTTCTTTCTGCCCATAAGAGGTGTTAGTACAGGGAATACCAGAGGACATTTGCTCACTAATGGAGCTTCTCTTGGGCATCGATTTCTTGATTTTAATCACTCCGGATTTCAGCAATCTCACATATTCTTCACAGTGGCATCTTCTGATGTGTTTGTCGAGATAACTTTGAGATGTATAAGAAAATGGACACAAAGAGCAGGAGAATGCTTGCAATGGGGCACTGTTCATTTCTGGAGGATAAGATTGAAAGAAGCATTAAAAATTGAAGTGGAAAGGAACAAAATATGAAAATTTTCTTAGGAACTATGGATAATTTATTATTTCCTCAGAAAACCCTACCCAAACAGGGTGAACTCTGTATGTAAGAGTAATGGAAAAATTGACAAAAGTTAACATATAAAGGCTTCACTGCAAACTGCCATCTTCTCCCATTGTACCCCACCCCATCAACGAGTGTCCTTTGGATGCACCACCATGGATCTGGTGGGGCTGCTATCACGTTTGTCCAGAGGGCATGAATACAAATTGGTGCTGCTCGACTACTGATACCCTCAGGTCAGAGCTCCTCTTCAGCTGGGCAGGCATTCCCTGTAAGGGGCAATCCCTGTGATTAGGCCATCTCCCTTCATATAGGTCATTGAGTATATGTGAGAAATAGAAAAGCACATAGTGAGGATAAGTCCCCTCGTACAAGAGCACACGTGGGAGGCCATTAGTTGTCGGAATTTGATACCTACCCCGTGGTCTGGGTGGTTGTGCTCATAGAATGCCTGGCAAGGTTGCAGCGATATCTAAACTCTACACTTCACTAAGGGGTATTGGCCAGATTAAGACAATGTTTAGAAACTCTGGAGCTGGACTACACACCAACCCAGAAAAATTCCATCTGGGCTTAATGCCTGGGCAATTAGATGTGCTCCCTTAAGGCCACTGGAGAAAAAATGGCTTCCCATAATCGAGAACTTAAAAAAAAGCCGTATATGCCTTTGTGGTTTGTTTCTAATTTATTCCCTCTGTAGTGTGCCCCTGGTTAGACCTCCCCCTGGCAAGAAAGGACAACCAGAAAAACTACAACTGAGTCCAGCATCTTATCCTGCCCTCAGAAGATTAAAAGAAGTCCTGTCATCAGACCTAGTGCTCATTAAACCGGACTTCACGTCGGAAACAGATGTGGGGGCCATTTTTTCACAAAACAATAAGGGCGCCCAAGGTCTTTATTAGTAATAACCTCTCACCCACAGAACAGAATTGTAGAGCTGTTAGGGGAGGGGAGGTTCATGCAATAACGTAGACAATCGAGTATCTATGTTACTATCCCACCAGAAGACCCTTTACCCTCTTCAGTGACTATTTGCCTGCTTGTTTAGTCAGACAACTCCATCCCCCCCAAATCACCAGGTAGTTCATGGCACTGCAGATTTTTGTATCCAGGGTCAGGCACCATAGTCAATGTGTAGAGGAAGGGTACCACTGCCCAAGCAAGCTGTCACCATGAGTACATCACATAGGACAGACGCTCAATCAGCATCTCGAAAGACACCTTGTCCGAGAAACACTGATTTTGTGAAGGTAGGAAGAATAAAAAGGATCTGTAATGCCAGAAGGAGGCATAATTGCACTTATCTGGTGTGTTTTTTTTTTTTTTTTTGCTTATCCTTTAAACAGAGCCTGCACAATTTGGCAGGTCCATCAACATCAGTTATAAAACTATAACCTAGAAAATAACTGCAGAGCCACCAGAAGGACGTGGTGGTATTTTCAAGATGATGTAAAACAGGAGAATTGCATGAGGTAGCTGGTCCAGCCAGGTGTGTGCCAGTGAGTCCAGCCCAGAGGACTGTCCAACACTCTGCTAGATGACATGAAATGCTAAAACATGGGTACAATTGACACCCCCCTGAAGAAAAGTGCCTTCATCAACAGGACAAATAAGAAGCATGGAAGACCACAAAGCAGGGAAGCACCTATGGGAACAGGTGGCAGACAAAATGAACAAAACCCTACAGGTTATAGATCTGGAAGAAATGTTCATATATGGTATATACCTATATACACCTATCTGCATGAAGTACCTGAAACATTCGTGACTTGTACTAACTGGAAATTACTGTGTGGTAGTTCATTGACCGGTACGAGAGCAGCCTTCACAGGAACGAGCAATGATTTTGAAACCCAAAATGTCCAGTCTAGATTTTTTACCCCTAAACTGTGTATGTGGCTTGGATTACTGTGCAGTGAAAATGAAATGATCACCATTTGTCGACTTTTTGTCCCAGATGTAGTCAAACGTAAGGCCGAGATGTTTGGCGTACTCCTCTTCGTACCACACCAAGAGCTCCTGCCCTGGTCTGATGGCTTCAGAGCAACGGTAAAGAATCCCTCCTTGATACTGGAATGCCACAAGGTTGTTCTCTTCACCACTACGAGAGCAATTCACATACCTGAAAACGTGAGGGAAAGATACAAGCATGATGGAAAGAGACAAAGTGATTATGTGAGCAAGAAAGGTTTATTAGTGGCATTGGGAAGACTATGACAATGACTAGACTTATCAACCTGGTAGACATCAACATGGTATTCCTCACCTCATCCAGTTAGCATGCGTGTCTCTCTTGGCATCTATGTATTCCTCACACTGTCTGCTCTTGTATATCTGGGAGGGAAATGTTAATATACTTTATACACTCACGATTCATCCATTAATACAAATTATGCTTTCAAATTATAAAAGAAATACAGGTACAATTTTATGGGACTCGGCAATACCTTGTTTCCACATGTGTGTGTGTTGATTTGAGAGTCTGCTGTCATTTTACATACCTAACCAGTTTAACTGTCTTTAAACGTTGCCATACTCACCACCCAAGAGTATACACTGTTCAAGGCTTCCTCACGGTCTACCAGATCTCCTTGGTAGGGCCCGAAGTGTGCACCAGCTGGAATTGTCTCTGCTTTATTAAACACTCCCAGCCCTGCATAAGGAATATCAGACCGGCGAACCTCTAGACCGGGAGGAAGGGTTTGTCTGGCTCGGTCAGTGACCCCCATGGGAACAGGGGTATCCGGGATGAAGAAAGCTGGACCGTGAACTTCACACTCACTGATGAAGAAGCATCTGCAGTCCTCACAGTCTGGAAGGAGATGATGCAACAGTAAGGCAAGAAAGCCAAGAAACTATTCTCATATTGATCAAACATCCTTTATTTTGACATTTATTTTAGACTTCTATAACAGGAGACTCCTTCATGTTCAGACATCACATTCTGTGGCGTGTTCCATATACCTGGAATCCTTCTGCTGTATGGTTCTACTTTAACCCTTTAGTAGGCGCATAATGAAATGCTTTATCATTACTTCTTATGTCAACATTTCATTTCATTTTTCACTCATTAGATTAGGAATTGCAGGACATCTACCGGCCGGTTGAGTGGACCGTTTAAGGTAGCAGAAGAAGAGTATATTGAGAACAAATGGACCAGTACTACAGCTTTACTTTTGCAACTATATATTTAATGAATCTTGAATGTAAACTTGTTGAAAAACAACAAACAAGCAAAACAAAATGCAGCTCAGAATACAGCGGAATAAAACATAATCCGTATCTTAAACATAGCTGGACACTTCATTATACATTATATATATTAAAGAAAAACAAAATACGTTATACCACAGTGCTGGTGAATTTTTAAATCAGAAGGCAGAGACTCATTTTCTATAACAGCATGGGTCTGACAATAATTCTGGCTGTAAAATAAACGACAGGTTTATATTAATGCTCATTCTAATACTGTTATTGTTTCTATAGCAACAGAGGGCCTTGTATTGCTTTCATGTTTCTCAGTAACACGACAACCTGCATTTTTTTTTTTTTTTGACCGAACGGCTGTTTATAGCTGCTATAACATAAGTGAGAACAGGAACTAACTTGTCTTGCGGATCTTCCATAACGTTAAATGTAATCGTTGGGAAATCGCTGTGGTATAAGCGGAATAACACACTTCGGACCGTTCCGTTATATAAAAATAATCAATTCTAGGGTGGTGACGACCCGATGTAACACCATCTCAGCACGGATTATTTTCGTATAAGGGTACAGTCTGACATGCGTCATTCCTTACATCATAAATCTGAAAGGATAACAAGCAGCTTTTTAAAAATGTAGAATAGGTACTTATAGAGTAATCTCAATTTCATTCAAACATATATACATACATACATATATACAAGTTAACTTTGTGAAAAACCATTTAAACATATTTGAAAACAACTGGCAAGTAAATGTTTTTTTTAAATTTTTTAAAAAACAACATACAAATTAGCTCTGTATACAATCCCTCTCACTTCTGATGGAATGCAGCAAAGCAGTTGTTCATGTTGTTCAGGCACAGGAACACCTGTCCACCACAGCACTTTGTACACTTCCAGCGTGACATACCTTTGGGACACAATTTGCATCTCCCCCGCTGGTGAGTATACACAGGCCAGTGACCGTAGCCATCGTAGCGGACATCGGGTGGGGGTTGAGACGGTCTTGGCTTCTGTCTGTTGCTCAGACCGCTACTGGCGCTCAGTGGTCGGCCAAGCTTTGCTGGTTTGTTGACTGACTTCAGCGTGTTGGCCACAGACAATCGAAATCTCTTCAGAGGAAGAGGATTTTCACCAAGGAGGGCGCAGTCCCTTTTGTACACTAGCCATGCGTTGCATATGCTGAGGTCGAGAACATAGCCAAACAGGGGGAGATACCACCGCTTGGATTTCACTGGTGATTTGTACAGGTGGATCAGCATCTCTGAGAGGTCAACGCCTCCCATGGACTTGTTGTAAGCTGATATCACGGCCGGGCAAGGGACATCGCTCTTGAGCTTGGACTCCTTGTTGAACTTCCTGACGTTTCCCAAAGGCTCCACTCCGCAGGCGTTGCTGAGCAAAGTGACACACTTGCCGTCGAACCATTTTACTGCGATTATGCCATCTGAAGAGCAGAACGTGTATGCGCCACATCCCTTGTTCCTAAGATCACGGTCAGAGGCCAAGTTTGCTCCACCTTCAAGGAAGCACCATAAGAAAAAAAAAGATTCCAAAAGCATAACGTTGTTATTCGGAATTTATTTTGTATAATGTTGACAATTCTAGATGATAAGATACAGAGAATATGTTGCATATTACGTGCACAAATAGCATTACCTGTGTGTTTTTCACAGACTACTCCCACACACCTCACTCCAAGGTTGTCTTTTAGGGATTCCACCAAGTCATAGGTGGTGAAGAAACTGTCACAGAAGACAACAGTGGACTCGGGTTCTTTGATGGTTTTGCAGAGCGTGGAAACAACCTTGGCCCCAAAAAGGTTTGTGTCATCATCCGTGGTCACGTTGAAGAAGGTTGTGCTCCCTTGAGACAGAAGGAAATCATGGATGATTCCTGATGAGCTAGCCCGGCAAAACAACTTAAAACCAAACCGGTTAGGTTTGTTCGCGATGTACTGACGTAGGTTGCCAGCTCGGGTGCCTTTGTACGTCACCATAACTTTATCGACACTCTGTGTGTTTGTGGCTGGAATACGCAAACACTGTTCACGCAACATGTCAAAGAGAGGCCTGACCTTGTAGAAGCGGTCAGGGCTGCCGTTTGTCTGGGAGTTATCGTTGAAATGGAGCCACCTGCGAATGATCTTGAATCTCTTCATATGCATTGTGTCAGCCACAGTGGGAAAGCGAGAATCAGCGTGCCAGTAGTCATCCATAGTAGGGAATGCAAAAACTCCCATGAAAAGAAGCATTGAGAGAAACTCTTCCATTTCATGCAAGGTTGTGTTAATGGAGGACCCACTGTGCTGAGCGGAATAAAGATTTGTCTGTTCCACAATGTGTGACACCATCTGATCGGTGAAGAACATCTTAAAATACTGATAAGGGGAAAGAATTTTTTCTGGTGTCGGGAAGACCGATTCGGGAACTTCAAAGGATGATATGTCTTTCTTATTCCAGATTCTTCGTTCTCCTTTAGAGGCCAAGGGAATGGAGACGGTAGAGACCGAGTCGTCGGGACTAGGAAGATCAACGGTCACTTTCGAAGGCGTTGAGGTACTTAGTTCTGCGTCGGAAGGGACAACTAGAAGGGTATTCTTGCACCTTCGTTTTTTTGGACATCCAGAAGACCTAGGTGGAGAGTTCTCCAAAAAGAATTCCGCTTTCCGCTTCCCTTGTTCTGGGACAAAATCTGGGTCATCATCCGAGTCCGAGTCTCTGATATTGTCTACCTCAGATTCATACGGATCTGCTGGCAGTAAAGAAACTTCAGATTTTTTCCTTTTGCCATACAATAAGCTCATATCCATTGTACCTGAGGGGAGAGTAATTTTATATTAATGCTACATTACAGATTAATACTGAACTTCCTACTTATACAGTATATTGTACTGGATCTATATCTGGATTTGATGAAATCAATTAAAGGATTTGTGTAAAATGAGAGAAAAGCAAGCATTCATAACCGCTACCGCTATGTCTGAAGGGCTCAAATAATGATAAGTGATCAAAAAGGAGATCAAAAAAATTATTTAAAAAAAAAAAGTAATGCACCAAAAACATAAAAAATGAGAAATCCACATGAAGGGACCGCAGTTCTCACCGTTAATTTGCCTGATGCCTTTATATAAGGCGACTTAAAATTGAACAGTATATGACTTTTTAGATATATTTTTGGCCCCCTTTTGGACAATCAGTGTAAAAGAACGAGTGAATAAAATTTTACGCTTGTTCACTTATTAACAAATTGTATATCTGACTATACCAGCTGACTGACGGCTAGCAGCGAACTCCTGCTAAATCACATCGGTTTAGCAACTAATCCGTACATAACACAACTCAAAAGAGGAAAGTCTAAAACAAGGGTTGTTATTATTATTATTATTACTTACCTTTAAATTTTTACCTCAGTAACTTGATTGCTGAGGAGTAGCTCTAGTGATAAACAAACGGTCTTCATACCGGTTTCAAAGTCGCATTTTAAAAACCCGAAAGTGCCCCCGCTGTGAATATATGACACAAAGAACCCACTCGTTGCAATCTACTTGAGGTAAAAGGGAAAGTTGGAGACGAATTTAGGTACACTACCTGTTGGAATTACGGGGGTAGAGGCGAATAACCACTTGTTTGAGCAGCGTTATAGACTTCAAGTCAAAAATAACATACATACTCTCAAGAAAAGGATCCTCAAGAGTTCTTTGGATGGTTGTCTTTTAGCTTACCTTTAAGAAAAGGATTCTATTTCGAAGCCCTGTGCTGTAAGGTTCTACCTTTAAGGGTTACCTCAAAAGAAAAAAAACCCCAATAAATCCTTTAGGGTAATTTAAACCTTAATCTGAAGCATTGGATATATTATACAGGGCTTTCTCTCGAACCATGGTGTATTCATCTTCTTTTGTAGTTCACAAACACAAACAATACTCTAGTGTGAATGTAACTGTGGTTTTCTGAACCGTGGGCAGAAAGTATCTCCTGTAAGAATTTTAACCCTGTAAAATCTGGATAAAGTGCCTGGTGACACCCAGGTAACAGATCCATAGACTTCCTGGGCATGCATTTCAGTAATGTTTATGAAGATGAGACGGCTTGTGGAGTAGCAAGTTTCTAAACATTCGGGGCTGGTTAGTTTCTGTTTTGATGAGGTAGCCCCTCATGTTTGAGTATAGAACGTCTCTGTACGCTGTAGCATCATATACAGTTTCCCTTCACTGGAACTAAGAGGCCCAAACCTGTTCCAGCATGAAAGCACAAAGTGCACAAAGCGAGCTCCATGAAGACATGGTGCGTTAAGGTTGGAAGAAGGTAGAAGAACCGGAGTGTCCTGCACAGAGCCCTGACCTCAACCCCACTGAACACCTTTGGGATGAACTGGAACTGGAGCCTCCTCACATCAACACTAGCGCCCTGACGTCCAACCTCACTAATGCTCTTGTCTCTGAATGAACACAAATCCCCACAGCCACGCCCCGAAATCTAGTGGAAAGCCTTCGCAGAAGAGTGGAGCTTGTTATAACAGCAAAGGGGGAATAAATCTGGAATGATATGTTCAACAAGCACATATGGCTGTGATGGTCAGGGGTGCACATACTTTTGCTCATATAGTGTACCTTTTGGTGTATTTTTTTTTTACACAAGCTGGTAAACTGAGCTACTCGGTGCAAACTGAGCCAAAGGAAAGAGCTGTAGTAATACGATTTAGGATATCCAGACAGGACTATAATTTCTAAGTGCACTCGCCCAAGGTTTGTTTACCTTTTTACACTGCAGTAGATAAGAGTTCAAAGGAATATTTTCAGCCCTGCCATCGCCACACCCCCAGACAAATGCTTTTTGGTTTGTTAAATTATGCACTTAGCAAACAAACCAAAAGTATAAATTTCGCTCTGATGCACACTTTAAATCTTAAAGCGTCCACACTGGAATCTAATGTACCCCTTGTTGTCTTACAGAGATAGTTGTCATCTTCATGTTCTTCCTTTTTTACCGGCTGCTTCAGTAATTCTTTGTTGGGTTCATCCACAATGATGACCCGTCTCACAGAGCTCGATGTTTCTCCACCTGAAAGTTCATTATTGGGATATAAATACAAGAAACTGTGAAGGAGATAAATGCAAAAAAAAATTGACGTAACGTGGCTTAACGTGATTTGTCACAATTTTAAGCCCTAATCGGATCGGTTATGACCGAGCTCTCAAACTTACAGGGGTAGCCGTCGTCTTCAGGTTCTTCTTTTACAGGATTCACAAGTTCTTCAGCCTGCTGGTCCATAGGACTGACGTTTGTCTCAGCTCTTGATGTTTCTCCACCTGAAATTTTATTGTACCAAAATTTTAAAAGAAAAGAAAGAAAGAAAGAAAGAAGCCTAATAAGGCTAGCATATTTTAACACAAGCATCACCACAGATTCTTACAGAGGTAGTAGTCTTGTTCGGGTTCTTCTTTTTTTACAGGCGTCTTCAGGGGACTTTTAGTGATGTGTCTCACAGGGCTGGCCGTTTCTCCACCTGAAATTTAATATGAAATTAAACACTATTAAATAAAAACAGGAAGTGTTTTATAAACACAAAGAAAAGTAGAAGTGACTGTAAAAGTGGTCCAGAAACAAAATATGCCTAGAAAGGTGTGACTGAGCCACAAACTGGACTCTTAACGGGACCGGTGGTCTTACAGAGATGGTTTTCATCTTCACGTTCCTCCTGCTTTACAGCATTCTGTTGGTCCACGTTGGTGACGCGTCCCCCGGGGCTTAACGTCTCTCCGTATGAACTTATACAAATCTGCACGTCTTTGCATAGCTGATGAATAACCAAAAAGCACTAATACTTATTTGGCAAAAAAATAAAAAATAAAAATACAGTCTGGTTTGAAGTCTTTAACAGCTTTATGTTCTTTTACACTCCTCGTCACAGACATGCGTAAACATAACCAGCTATTAATGATCAGCAAGACGGTTTGCAATAAAATAAATCATAGATCACATTAAGTTCTTTTATTTCTCATGCATCCAAGCATTTAAAACTCAAAACGTAATGGATTTGTGCGTGTTGTAAGAATTTATAATACTTTGTTCCTTTATACACACAACTATTATTTACCTGTGAGCCAGCAGGAGCAGGAGTGTGTGCAGGAGTGTGTGCAGGAGTGTGTACAGGAGTGTGTGCAGGAGCGTGTGCAGGAGTGTGTGCAGGAGTGTGTGCAGGAGTGTGTACAGGAGTGTGTGCAGGAGTGTGGGCCAGCTGTAGGAAACAGCTGTGTTCGACCTCCTCTGCTTCCATTATAACAGGTCTATAATGTTGATATCTGTGATTTAGGGGAGAAGGAGGCACAAATAATGATCATGAACGCCCAAACACTTCACTGGCATTATTATTATTATTATTATTATTATTATTATTATTATTATTTCCCCCATGAAAAGTTTGTTTTTGATTATTATAATCAAAAAAGTTTGGTCTATGACTTAGTTCTCATATATATATATATATATATTTAAAACAGTTCTAATGTTCATTAGAACGTAGACTGTGCATTATTAATATATATATATATATATATATATATATATATATATATATATATACAAATTTGCACTGATAAAGTAAACATTTCCACATTCATATTCTTCTTCCTGCTGGTTCTGCCGAGCAACGAGAGAGATTTAACTCACCTTGATTTTTAAAGCAGAATTCCAATATTACTAACTAGTTTTGTATATTTAAATCGATCACATCTTATTGTTTTGTAAAAAATAAATAAATAAATAAATAAATAATAATAAAAGAAAAAAGAAAAAAAGAAAGAAAGAAATATTTCCATGTACAGGTGATTAACATTAGCTTGAGGGGAAAAACATAAGCTTCGTCTGATTCTTCTCGTTATTGTTGGTGGATGGCGTGGCAACTTTGTGGCGCATTACCGCCACCTACTGTGCTGGAGTGTGGAGGCGGCGCGCGCTTGTTTGTGGTATTATCCTTAATGTTGATCAAAAATATTTTTAAAAAAAATAAATAAATACACTAAGAAATGAACAAACGTAGTAATTACAAAAAAACTAACCTATCACTATCATCATCATAGCACTCTGTCAGCCCTGCTGGAAAAACACACACCATAGAAACCATCACAGGATTTCTAATGGTTTCCACTACAAAGACCATTACAAACCATCGGCTAACCATTAAAACGATTTCCATTACCATTATTGGTCCTTAATGGTAATGGACTAGACATAACATGCCACCAATAGAAGGCAACAAATAACCCTTAGAGACCCACGGGGTCCATTAGAGTTTCCATTAAAACCAATACAACTCCCACTATAACCATTACAAATTCTATGAGGGTTTCTGTTGGGGTTTTTTTTTCAGCAGGGAGTTCCTAAATGAGAGTCGAAATATACTTGAAAGAAAGCCTTTATTTGTCACATTGCACAATTTCTAAGTGACTTGTTTACACTTATTTTTTGTATAGAGACAAGCCCCCCCCCCAAAAAAAGCTCTCTCTCTCTCTCCAGTGCTATCTGAGTGTTTGTCTTTTTACCATTACTATATGTGAAATTTCCCTGGGGATCAATAAGGTTTCTGTCTATCTGTCTGTCTGTCTGTCTATCTATCTATTACAGTGAAATTGTTTTCTTCCAGAACTTCTGCTGACGTGTTTACGTGTGCATTACTCTTTAAAAATAGTGTTTATTAACATGCTTCAGTCACATGACTTCTTTCTAAACTGTAGCCTCCATATTTATGACCACGGGCAGGAAAGCAAAGGTGGTGTGGTTTATAGATTGTGTATAAATACCTACATGCCACATTCTTTTATTTATCTTTTAACTTAAGTCATTAACAGATTAACATTTAACAACGCAACATTTAACACTCAATGCCAGGGCGAAGCAGACAACACAATACAAAACATCCCATATTTTTATTTATTTATTTATTTATTTAGCTAGCTAGCTAGCTTTCTTTCTTGTTCTGTAGAGTGGATCGATCTTTACTATTATCTATTGTTACTGAAAATAACAACAGATGAATGAAAGGAAAGGTGTACAGGACAGTAGTGAGACCAGCGATGTTGTATGGTTTGGAGACAGTTGCACTGAGGAAAAGACAGGAGGAAGAGTTAGAGGTAGCAGAGCTGAAGATGTTGAGGTTCTCTTTGGGAGTGATGAGGATGGATAGGATCAGGAATGAGTACATCAGGGGGACAGCACATGTGAGATGTTTTGGAGACAAAGTTAGAGAGGCCAGGCTGAGATGGTTTGGACATGTCCAGAGGAGGGAGAGTGAATATATCGGTAAAAGGATGCTGAGGTTAGAGCTGCCAGGCAGGAGGCCGAGAGGAAGACCAAAGAGGAGGTTTATGGATGTAGTGAAGGAGGACATGAAGGTAGTCGTTCTGAGAGAAGAGGATGCAGGGGATAGGGCTAGATGGAGGCAGATGATTCGCTGTGGCGACCCCTGAAGGGAACAGCCGAAAGAAGAAGAAGCCTGAAAATAAGGACTTAATATAAGGGAAGACTTTGCACCTATGAATAAATTATTTTACTATTAGCATAACTGAATTACACCAAAAATGTACATCCTTGCTTTCTTTAACAAAAGGTAGTGAAGCCAAACAAAACATTCTCAAAGTAGAGCTTAAAATCTCTGTCAACAAAATTTACAGTGAAACCAGAAACCAATAAATGGATGACAGTCTCTGGGTGTGTTGATGTGAGGAGGCTCCAGTTCCAGTTCATCCCAAAGGTGTTCAGTGGGGTTGAGGTCCGGGCTCTGTGCAGGACACTCCAGTTCTTCCAACTTCTTCCAACATTAACACACCATGTCTTCATGGAGCTCGCTTTGTGCACTTTGTGTCGTGCTGGAACAGGTTTGGGCCTCTTAGTTCCAGTGAAGGAATAATGTAATGCTACAGCGTACGGAGACATTTATATACACAATATGTACATATATAATGTATTTGCCCTGTAGCACATGCTGTAACTTACATATATAGGTTTGTTAATATTTTCACATACCGTATTAGCGTTCAGCAATAAATAAGTCAGATGATTAAAACTGTTTATTGCAAATTATTGCAATATCAATATCAGTTCATTTTTTTGGTACTTTTCAACAAATTATTAAATATCTTTTCATGAGGGGGGAAAAAAAAAAAAAAACACAACAACGCATCATTCACACCATCTCTACCTCTGATCCGCATCACCGGGAAACCGCGGCTGAATTGTTTAGAGTTTCACTGAATGTGTGTACGCTTGTTCTCCATCACTGTGTGTGTTGGGTTCTGTTACTCTCTGCTTCGCCCTCTGCAGGTACAGTGTGTACAAACCTCTTGTGAAGAAGATTAGAGCAATAAGGCAGAAATATGAGCCATAAATAATAAACTGCAAAACAAAAACAACAAATAGAGAGAACTGTTATTACAGTTATCACAGCTTATTCATTTCAACCTAAATACAGATCTGAGGAGGCTTCCTGGTCTATCCAGCATGTATGGCTGCATATGATTACTCATGAGCAAATATTAGTTAGCTGCTATCTAGACAGCTGCCTATAGGCTATCAAACACTACACTACATTACACTACAGTGTTCCAAGACTACTCAAGTTCTTCTAGTATGTAGAGATTGGTAGGCGCATATATATATATATATATATATATATATATATATATATATATATAAAAAACAGGTATCTGATAAGAACCATGGGAAGAATTGGCTTTTAGTGAGCCAATTTCAGTCTTCATGGTTCCCAAGTACGGGAGTGACTCTCCTTCTCAGATGCTGAGGTCTGCTGGCACAGTTGTGGGAAGACGGGCTGGTTGTCCAGTTAGGTGAGTAGTCATGAAATCCTTTTCCCATGGCGTATACTGCTTTTTGCTAGCCCCACGTCTGTCCAATTCTCCTTTGGCATCCACTACTACCCATCTAGTCTCTCTCTCTCTCCCCCCCCACCCTTTGGTCTGTAGCTGGAACTATCTACAAAGGTTGATGTCCTCCAGGGAGTAGCATGCTTGGGATGGTGTAGGGATGGTTTCTTCTCTTTCGGTCAGAAACAGTCACAGCTTCTGTGCTTGTGGTCAGGTAGGCTGGTTAGGAGACCAAGATGCCATCCAGGATGATTCAGGGTTGTTTGAAGGAGAGGGAGAGTTTTGTTTGCGGCTTCAAAATGAGGTCAGTTCCTAGGATGGTTCTTCTGAAGTACAGTTGCAAATCCAAACACACACTGATTTACCACTAAACATTGGGCACATTTTGAGGTTACTTCTAGGTCAAGGTTATGGACCCCATCACCTCTTTGTCAATTAGGACTCTGCACCACTGGCCTGCCAACTATCCATGGTTCCAGAGGCTGATGTTACCTAGGCCGCTGCTTCCCGATCCACCCATAGCGTGTAGAGGTCTACTGCATAATTGCGCCCAACGTTCTCCCTGGGCTGATTCTGTCCTCTGCAAACTGGCCAGTGAACCTTCTCCTTACTTTAGATAGATTTACTCCTCAGTTAGATAGAATCGTTAGCATTCAACACTTTAGTTGTTTGTTTTTTGGTTTGTTTGTATTTGACTTATTTAATGTACCACACCTGCGTTATGATATCCAGGCCGAGTCCCCTGCTGTCCACGACTATGGATGTGAGGATCGTCTGCAGAACGAGTGCAATGAAGGTGTTGACTCCAAAAACGAGTGCATAGCGCTCTACAGACAAACCGGCAGCAATCTTGAACCTGACACAGACACACACACACCCACACACACACACATGATTACTGGTATACTACGCCAATAAGTTCAGGAATTAAACCTGAGAACCCATTTAACAATTGAGAGCGTCAGATGTGGCTGTGTTCTAGCACACGGCATAATAATAAAAACTGACCATGGAGGATTTTACAACTGGTCGATTAAAGTTAGACATGAGTGCGTTTACCACAATTCCATTCATTTCTGAGGCTATACAGCTCCTGACTGAAGATATACAAAATGTATTTGTTTATGATATGACTAAAAAAAATAAATAAATAAATAAATTATATTAGATTTTAGTAGTAATATTAACATAAGTTTTTTTTTTTGGTGTGTAGTTGTGTAACAAGTTTAATGTTCTACCCTTCTTACATGGCGATGGTAATGAGCAGCATATAGAGACTCTTAAAGATGATGAAGCCGCCATAACAGACCCAGATGTTGGAAATGAAGACCATGACGTAGAGAGCTGCACTGCTGAGGGCGGAGAGAGAGCCGAGAGCCAGTTCACCCCAGCGAGACCAGTTAACACGGCTAAACCCAACAGTGTATGCTGAAGCTGCACCTGAACACAACATATGGCATGTAAGCAGAAGTGAACAGAATAGTCAGTCCAGAATTTTTTCTACTGCAACTTCAGCAACACTTGAGCAGGTACTCGTTGTCCGACAGAGCTCTATGGCCACGTTCCTGGTCCTGTACACGGGAGAACAGGATATTGATGCTCACCAAACAGATTGGAAACAGCCTCTACTCCTCCGTTGAAGAGTGTGCCGTTCTTGCTTGGCTCTATGGTTTCCCACAGCGATTGAACATAGTTCACAGTCTGATTGTAGCCACAAGTCGCCATTGCCCACCACACTGACCAGATCAGCATTTCACTGGAGGAGAAACAACGTCGGAAATCCAACCAGAGTTGCAGCACAGTTTCACTAAAACCTACAGGAGATGCAAGAGTTAATCTGAGTTTCACTACAACCTACAGGAGATGTGGGTGATCAATGTGAACAGTTATGGTTAACAAGTGCCTTGATTCTGTACTTGTCTCACCTCTTTTCTCTATGTCTGCTCCATATTCTTCAGGAATCTCCTCATGTGAGTCCTGCTGCTTATCCTCCATAAACTCTACTCTGTGATTGTTACAGTTTGTTTCAACTTTTCCTGTTTCTATCTTTCCTTTCTCATTGCAGTCTTCCACCTTATTCAAATGTCCTCCTTTGTCACCCCTTTTACTCTGGTGGAAGAACATGCTGGTGCTGGGCATTGGGAGGAGGAGTGTGGCAATGAAGGCAATGGAGATGAGCACTAACGTTAACACCAGTATGTAGTAGTAAGACATTAATTTGAGCGATAGCAGGATTTGTCCGGTGACAGAGCCGACAGTGTAGCCGAGGAGCTGAGCGGAGCGACAGAAGGACGTGGCTTTTAGGTAAAACTGTAAATCCACCACGCTGTAAATGTATGAGAAATACGCCACCTCACACGCCGTCACCACGCTGTAGGTGAACTGCACTGTTTGCATTGCATCCATGCTCTGTGACCATAGCAACAGTGCTGTGGTTAAGAAAAGGGCGCAGCATTGGACCACAAGGACGGGTTTGTAGCGCAGCCAGTCTGTGAGCAGGAACACAGGAAGTAGCACGGCCAGGTACGAGTACGTCCACACTGGGAAAATTTGATTGGTCACCTAAGTGAGAGGAATTAAAGGGGTTCAGGATTAAAATACCAATGACACAAATTGACCTGCTTGTAATTTCTGATCTTCTAATCAAAGAACCCTATTTTGAGCTTGAAGTGTTGGGTTGGCTTAGAAATGTGAAACTTCCTCACTGGGAATTCCAAATGTGTGTATTCCATCCCCGATCCCTGTGTCAGTACCCAACCCTGATCCTTGTCAGTTCAGGACTTGATCCTTGCCCCCGGTGTAGTTCCATGGCCCTGATCCTTGTACATCATATCAATCCCTGATTCTTTTCTTTCATATCAGTGCTTCTCTACCCCCTGATATTCTCTGCTCTATCAGTCCCTGGCCTTGACCCTTGTCCCCCATGGATCCTCATTGCAAACATCGGTCTGTGGTCCTGATCCTTCTCTCCTAAACGTTGTCCCCTGGCCCTTTTCCCTATATCAGTGTGTGGCTCTCATCCATGTCTACTGTATTGATTCCTAGCCCTGAACTTTTCCCCCATGTTTGCCAGTGGCTCTGACCTTGTCCCTAGTCCTGGTCTGGTCCTGACCATCAATGATCCTGTGGTTCCTGCTTTAATGGACTTAGTCCCTCTGACCCTTGATATGAGAACCTTTCTCTGGAACCTTTCCTTTGCACAAAAGATGCTATTCCAGTTCTCATGTTTAAAACTATCTATATTTTTATAACTAAACATTTACTCTATAATCTCTGTATTCCTTATATAAACATTTTGGTAAGTTTTCACTACCTTTATATGATTAAAACCAGTCTATATTGAATTTTCTATTTCTTTTAACCTCTGGGCCAAAGTGTTCTTCTCACAGCAATGCATTCCTATAACTTTTGCTTCTAAATGATCAATTACTTTAAATAAAAATATAATTGCACAAGGTGCTGAATAACTTCAACTAAACAAAAGACCATCCAGAATTATTAACAGTGTTAGTATTAATGGGTCTCATTTATCAGTCTTTTAGTAAAGTTGTGGGTAAATGTTTGCATAAAAGGTTTCAGAAATGCTTCGTACAATTCTTTGTACTCATGTGCGTTGATGTTGATGAACGCCGATCACCCGTACATTACTACACAGCTGATTTGCACCTGGTGACGCCAACAAAAAAGCCAAAGCTCACAGAACTAAAATGACGAGTAAACGGCAAAACAAGACTTTCTCAGTTAATATATTAATAAATATAATAATCATACAATATTTCCATATCCTATCCCAGGGAACTCAGCGCACAAGGTGGGGGAAACCCTGGACGAGGTACCAACCCATCAAAGGACACAATCACGCACTGCAGACAATTTGGAAATGCCAATCAGCCTACAACGCATGTCTTTGGACTGGAGGAGGAAACCGGAGTACCTGGAGGAAACCCCCGAAGCACAATTAGAACATGCAAACTCCGTGTACACAGCGCAGAGGCGGGAATCGAACCCCTAAATATGAATGATTTACAAACAAATCTGTTTGTGTCCAGCTTGATAAATGCAGCCCAATGATAACAATGTTAATTGTGATGTACCTGCTCGATGGTGAGGTTTTTATCAGGTCCGGTCATGTAGCTGGTGAGAAATGGCTCTATCGGTTTCACCGAGCTGAAAAATCCATAAAAACACAAGAGCGTAGTGGGATAACACCAACCCTCCCTCCATCTCCTAAAAACATCCATAGTACACATACTTCCTCAGTGTTCCTTTATTCTAACAGCAGTTGGTACGCATCTTCATCATTCTGTGTGTGAGATGGTGTTTGTATGTGTGTCTTTGAGCATGCATACTTCTACAATCTGTCAGTGAGCAACTGGTTCAAAGGTCTGCACAGATTACACCCATACACACAATCTTCAGTACTCCTCAGATAAGCTAAGGCACAGTTTAATAATTGTGAAAATACTACATAC
This sequence comes from Cranoglanis bouderius, assembly GCA_023630585.1. Classification (NCBI taxonomy): domain Eukaryota; kingdom Metazoa; phylum Chordata; class Actinopteri; order Siluriformes; family Cranoglanididae; genus Cranoglanis; species Cranoglanis bouderius. The sequence continues at coordinate 28,567,632 of CM042540.1, forward strand.
TATATAAATTTATGTGATTATACTGTATAACTAATCCTTAATGAAAAGTACATCAGTGTTTAACCTTAAAGTGAATTAGTTTATAAAAATTCACTGGACCCCCGCTTTGGGTGAAGGAATCCTCTAAGGACACACAGTTTGGATGGTACAACCCTGAGTTTGGGTGAAAGAACACATGATGAAGAAAGCTTCACAGAAAGAACCCTGATTTGTGCTGAGACTGTCCTTAGCGATGGTATAGGTACCTTCAGACTGGGTGAAAGAACCCTCATCTTGGGTGAAGGATCCCTCATCTTGGGCAGAAGAATGCCCAGTTTGACCAGAAAGCCCCACAGTTTGGCAGCTGAACCTTAGGCATGGGTGTAAAAAACCCTTGGTTTATGCAGAAGGACCCTCAGCTTGGGCAGAATAACACTGAGTTCTCTGAGAACCTTAAGCTTCACATAAAGAACTTACTACTGATTGGAAAATGACCGTCATTAACATAAACACAGTGATGAACACAGTTAATGATGAGACACGGCTGGAACTCCATTAATGACTAGTTGAGTAGGAGGAGACTCCAGATACAATTAGGATGAAAGACACAATAAAAGGCCAGGGTTGTTGATTGTCTAAATGTTGGTGTGTGCAGGTTGGGAACAATGGCAAATATAGGGGTAGGTTTGGTGTTTGTGGGGCTTTTTCTTGTCTGCAACTATGTGAGCAGTACACCTGTATCCTCATCTGCTGTGAAAAAGCTATCTCAAGATCCTCAGCTTCCTGTGAAGGCCACTTTGCGGCCACTGATATCTGGTCAGGTTGAGAAATGCCAAGTGCAAGACTATGAAAGGGTTCCTTGTGGAGAACCTGGCATAAAGGCTGCTCAATGTACTGCTATAAACTGCTGTTTTGATGGCCGACAGTGCTATTATGGGAAAATGGGTAGGTTTGAAGTCCTATTTGATTTTTGATTGTGGTAAAAATGATTCTTGACTCCTTTCTCTTTGGTGGTGCCAGTGACTGTCCAGTGTACCCTTGATGGCCAGTTTGTGTTGGTGGTGGCCAGAGATACAACAGTTCCCAGGATAAGCCTGGAGTCCATCAGCATGTTGGGAGGAAACACTGGACCCTGTAGTCCTGTTGACTCAAATACAGCCTTTGCTATATACCAGTTTCCTGTAACTGCTTGTGGGACGACCATGATGGTTTGTGTTAGTTGTTTTTCCCAAACAGATGGTCTTCAGTTTTAAGATGCTTAGAAATGGTGCTTTCCACTCTATCCAGGTACAAGGTGGCTATGTGATCTATGAAAACAGGATGTTCTCTTCCTATGAAGTTGGAGTTGGACCCAGAGGCTCAATCACCAGGGACACTCATTATGAGTAAGTCAAGTTAAAACTCCTGGTAGAGGCTTCTTTAGGGCTTTTACTGATCTATTGTGTTTTCTTTGTAGGCTTTACTTCCAGTGTAAATATTCAGGTGTTAGCTTTGCAGCTTTGGCTATTGAACCTTCAGCCAATGCTGATCCTCTGCCCATTGTTGCTTCTGGACCACTCCAAGTACAGCTAAGACTAGGAAAAGGTCACTGTGTCTCAAAGGGTTGTGTGGAAGGTGAGAAACCTCTGGTAAATAGCATGCAGTCTGAATTAATCAGTGGCTTGAACAGGATTTAATTCCCCCTCTCCCAACAGAACGAGTAGCCTATACCTCATACTACAGTGCTGCTGACTACCCTGTGACTAAGGTTCTGAGGGAACCAGTGTATGTTGAGGTGCGCCTCATGGGAAGAACTGATCCAAATATTGTCCTGGTTTTGGGAGGCTGCTGGGCCACTGCTTCCCCTAACCCCTACAGCCTTCCCCAGTGGGACCTTCTGGTGAATGGGTGAGTTCTTCACATGTCTTCTGTTTGTGTCGTCCAGTGACTGTATTGAACAGGAAGTGATGACCTTGTGTATTCCAAAGGTGTCCATATAAGGATGACCGCTATTTGACCAAGCTGATACCAGTTAATGGGACCTCTGGACTTGCATACCCTACCCATTACAGACGCTTTGTCCTGAAGATGTTTACGTTTGTGGATCCAAACTTGATGGCTCCATTGCATGAGACGGTAAAGGCTTGAGTTCTCTGTATGCTCTTGCACATGCTTCTGTACATGAAATGGGTTCTATCGCTTGTTTTTCTTTCCTCAGCTCTACATCCACTGCAGTACAGCTGTATGTCTTCCAACTGTACAAGACTCCTGTGAACCAGTGTGTGCCAGAAGAAGTAGGTAGACCTCCTTAACTTTGTTTGCTTCTTTATTTGATGGGTTTATGGATTTGTTATTCTTTTTCCTCATTAGGAAGAGATGTTGCTGCAGCAGAAGAAGGCTCTCCTCACACTTCAGGAATAGTGTCTAGTGGAGGTGTGATCTTCACCCAGAGTTCCTCACTTCAGTTTGTTTAAATCTGTGCAGAATAAAAATTTGCTTTCAAACTGGCTGTTTGATTCTCATGTGTTGTGCACCTGCTGTTTTGAGTCTAGTGTATCCATCTATGATGGGTTCAGAGTAGTGATCACTGGTGTAACATTGTACTCCAGTGATCATTTACGTGTATTTTCAGTATGTCTAAGTTTACACATGGTGCATACTCACATTGCTTTAGTCCAACATGCCTTGCAGTTGCGCTGAGCAAATTATGGTTTGGGTGGGGTCTTACTCAAGTGCTGGCAATTGGACTAGTGAACCTTTTGCTAGCAAACTGTTTTTCAGATAAAGGTGCATTTCTGCTCCAGATTGACTGGCTCAGATAAGAACCTTTAAGCTCATGGCCTTCTCTGCTGTAAAAAAAAAAAAAAAAAGGCCCATGGGTGTTGCATAGGACCATTATAATGTAAATTTGGCATGAACTTGTGGCTGGAGCAGGCTTTCCATCAAGTTTTGGCCTGATTTTGTTGGACAAATAGCACAATAAATGTATTTGGTTGTAGATTGAAATCAACCAGCTTAGATATGCCATAACTGATGTCAAATTTGTAGTGGTGTGAAATTGATTTAAAATTAGACTGCAGTGATGTTTGGTTAACATCCACCAATGGAAAGGACAGGGAACTTGCCATCCAGGTACACATACAGTAAATAAAATATAGCCAAAATGTGACCAGGAAGGGTGGATTTTTCCTTGAGTGTGTTATGATCCCAAGGGCTTGTTTAGGTTTAAGTGAGCCTGAATCAAGGCTGATTGACATGGAACAATTTTTCTACTTGCAGGTGTGTCACTAGAAAATCGTTATCATATAATGTGACATGGAGAAAATGCAATATATCATAAAGTCTGTTCTAGAATATGAGGATTTTATGGTCATAGGTTTTATTGTATAGTGTGACGTAATACTCTTAAAATACCACTGAAATCAGTCTAAAACTGTCTGTTGCTGGTTGGAAGAGAAAAGGCATCGTCAGTCTGGAGTTAAGTGTTTGGTATTAGCTCATCGAGTCAGTGCATCAACTCTCGGTTCTCAAAATTTAGTAGTCTTCAGTAAGGACATAAAGAAATACCAATCAATTCAGTTAATACAGTGAAAACGTTAATGTCTCTTGTTTTAGGGAATATTTAGCTGCTTTATTTAGATTAATTAAAAAAATACTCTACAGTTTGTCAATAAACATCACTAAAATATTTATTCGATTAAAGTGTACCACTGTATTTCTATACCAAAGAATATATCAGACATTCATGGCTAGTTAGGTCTATTTTTTATACTTCATGTCAGTCAGTCTAATGAGTTAATAAAACCAAGTACTAAAAGACAAGGTACTATTTCCAACTTATTTCCAACAGTATTTTACACACAGAAACAAAGGCTTAAATAGTGAACTGGGAAGTGTATTTTTTTTTTTTTTTGGTTTCCCTCCAAACTTTGCGTCGTCGGGTGCCGACTTTTATTTTGACGGAAAAGTCACGTGACGTATTCACTGTAGCTGGCTTCACGCGGGTCTTGTGATAAGTCACGTGATCCCAGTTGCAACTCCGGAAGTCTGAATGTAAGTAAATATGGATATGGATTTTTTTTTTTTTTTAAATTATAGTCGAGTTTCCGTAAAAGCGATGTTTTAAAATCTTTTTAGTCATTTAGTAACATTATTGTTTAACTGTAAACTGAATCAAAATGATTAATATGACGATACTGTATCGTAATACATTATATTATTATAAACCTTAATCTTACTAAAATCTATTCAAGTTTTATGATATTATATTTTTTTGCTTTATAACCCAAAAAGATTAATAAAAAAAATAGAACACAATTACAAATAAATGTCTGTAAATGTGTTACTTTATTCGTTTGTTTGCTTGTTTGAAAATAAATTTGGAAAAAAAAAAGATTTTTATTTTAAAAATCTGCGAGCAGATCAGAGATGTCTAGCAGCTGTTTGTTTGTTTTTTCCCCTCAGCGTCATGGCCGACAGGAAGTCACAGATCGTGGTGGAAGGAGAGGCGTCCGAGTCGGACTCTGATCAGGAGATCTGCATGACGTCTGGACTCACGGTTCCGGGCGAAGCCTCAGAGACGGAAAGTGAGGACGAGGACGAAAAACCCACCGCCTTCCACCATCACTTACCGCCTCTCACTGTCGATCGTCATGACGACGTGGTGTCCATCACTCAGCAGAGCCCGACCACGCCCACTCACGGCAGCCACGTTAACTCACTGCTGCAGCAGAAACTGCAGGAGAGCAACGCGCGTCTGTGTGCTGACGTGAGCCAGAGCGTGAGACAGGTTTATCACGGAGCCACGAGAGACATTAAAGCGGCCACGGCACACCTGAGTCACTCGCAGGGCGTGATCATCGCCGCCTCGCACGCCGTCCGCATCGCCATGGACGATCTCCGGGCCGTGTGTGACAAGATCGACATCATCACTAGCTGTCGGTTGCTGCCTGACATCGCCATGACGACGGCTTCAGCACCCACAACGCCCTGCTCCGCTCCTCATTAAACTGAACAGTGCTCCAGTGTTCACTGCTCACAAGTTCTGAGCTCGGTACCATAAGGTTATGAGTTCATGTCCCAGGACTGATAGAGAGCCAGTGTGGCGATGAGGTTTTGCGTTTGACTCCCAGTACTGATACAGAGCTGACCAGCATGAAGCGTCCCAGGACTGGCTGAGAGCGGTCAGCCAGAAGGTTATGGGTTGAAACCCCATTCTAGACAGAGGCCCAGCAGCCTTGAAATTGTGTTTGAGTCTCAGTACTGTCAGAAAACCAGCAACCACAAAGTCCCAGCACTGATTAAGTTTAAAAAAAAAACAACAACCTGGCAACCATTAGGCCATGAATTCAAATCCCAACACTGATAGACAGCTGATGACCCTGAGGTTCTGGTTTCGAATCCCAGAACTGATCGAGACCCAGTGGCCATAAGGTTGTGAGTCTGGATTGACAGTCAGCCAGATGTTTGTGGGTTCGAACCTCGGCATTGGCAGAGGGTCAGCTGTCATGTCGTTGCTAGAGAGGGTCAACGGCCGGAAGGTTGTGGTTTTCAAACCTCAGCACTGATAGAACAGTGTGTCAGAAAGGTGTCTGTCGGCTTTCTGGCCGTCCTGGGATTCAAACTCACAGCATTGTGGTGAGCAGAACACAGTTTTGACCAGTATGTATTCATTTTTGTGTTGTTTATGGAAATAAAATCGTTTCTCTTTCCTTTATTCTAGAAGATGTGTGTAGGTGGAGAATAAATAAAAAAAAAAAACTCAGCTTTATGAATCATCATCATGCGATCAAGTGTGTGACAACACTCTGTCTAACTGTCTGGTTGTGTGTGTGTGTGTGTGTGTGTGTGTGTGTGTGTGTGTGTGTGTGTGTGTTATAACTCTGAGGCTTTTAAATAAAGACATTACTAATACACATGACCTACACAACATCCTCATGCTGCTTCCTATTTCTAATCGAATTACAGTAAACACAACTGCTCAGTGCACACAGCATGGAGAAGTTCAATCCAAAGGAACGGGAAGGCCGTTAGAATACATATAGTGAATGCTAGAAGTATTGGCACCCTTTATGAAAATGAGCGCAAATAGATATATAACATAAATCTTCTAGTATAGTTCTGTATATTCTGGCTCGGACGTGTAGCGTTGGATGTCACTGTGTAACAGCAACTGAAAAAATAATGAAGTCCTCAAGCAGTGAGTCAGGGTTGGATTGGGGATGGGGTCAAAACGTCCAATCGGCATCTTTAACAATCACGCTTGCCAATAAAATATAATGCTTGTATCATAATGGAGAACTACAAGCTTCCTGCCATATATCCACCCAGAACCGTCGTAGTCTTTCTTTCTACTTTCTAGACTTTCTACTCTCTCTCTCTCACACACACACACACACACACACACAACTGATTGAGAAACAGACGGTGTATGACCTAAGAAAACTTGCTCAAAGTCAAATCTATTGCAAAATATTTCAAAAACAAGCGCTCTAGACTTTAAAGCCTGACACAAAACAAGAAATATTGAAAACGATGCTTCCATAACGCTCAAAATTCCTCAGAGGGAACCTCAGGACCTCAGACCCATATGCAAATCGGTTCAAAAGCCACGCCCCCATCATTAGCAATGATACAGACTTTATTCATTTCAATTTTGCTACTAAACGTATGCGAAAGAAACATAAAAATAATAACTTATTTAGTTAGCAACATAATGCCACCATATTTACTGAACTGCTGAATCATTTTTTCAGTCTTTACATCATGTTATAATTAGCTCCTGCTAAAGAACACACAAAATAGTTAAAAGAAATATCATCATGCTGGGAGAAGCCGTTAGAAGATGGTAAATTGTGGCCATGAAGGGATGCACACGGTCAGCAATAACTGATTTGTATTAACGGGGCAAGAAAACATTCCCCACACCATTACGCCACCTCCACCAGCCTGGACTGTTGACACAAGGCAGGTTGGGTCCATGGATTCATGCTGTTAGTGCCAAATTCTGACCCGACCATCTGTGTGCCTCAGCATAAACCGAGATTCATCAGACCAGGCTACGTTTCTCCAGTCTTCAGCTGTCCAGTGTTGGTGAGCCCACTGCAGCCTCAGCTTTCTGTTCTGGTCTGACAGAAGAGGAACCCGACGTGGTCTTCTGCTCTTATAACCCATCCGCCTCAAGGTTCGACGTGTTGTGCATTCTGAGATGCTTTTCTGCTCACCACAATGATAGAGTGGTCATCTGAGTTACTGTAGCCTTGAACCAGTCTGGCCATTCTCCGTAGACGTCTCTCATCAACAAGGCGTTTCCATCCGCAGACCTGAAACTCACTGGATGTGTTTTGTTTATCGCACCATTCTGAGTAAACCGTAGAGACTGTTGTGTGTGAAAATCCCAGGAGATCAGCAGTTATAGAAATACTCGATTCAGCCTGTCATGCCACGCTCAAAATCACTGAGATCACAGATTTTTTTCCACGTTCTGATGGTTGATGAACGTTACCCGAAGCTGATGGCCGTATCTGCATGATTTTATGCGTTGCACTGCTGCAGCACGATTGGCTGATTTAGCCTGATTAGAGAACGTGAATGAGTAGGTGTACAGGTGTTCCTAATAAAGTGCATGAAATAAACTGCACACTGAACATGAACACATGACATGTTTGCACTTGTTTGCTTCCATACTAAGATTACACCGCGAGCGTCTCCGGAGCCAATCACGTCACAGCGTGAGGAAGTGTGTAAAATAGCTTGAGTAACTCAACACACACTCTCTCTTCTTATTATTCTCCTTCTCTTCTTCTTCTTCTTCTTCTTCTCTTCTTCTTCAGACAGACTTGCTGCAGAGATGTGTGCGCTGAAGTTCACGCTCGCCTGCCTCGCGATGGTTGTGTATGAATGCGCGAGCTCACCGGCCGACAGATGCGGGGTGAGAACACACACACACACACACACACACACACACACACACACACACACACACACTCTCTCTCACTCTTCCTCTCTCTCTCTCAGTACAAGCTAGTGTGTTGTTAGTGATAAACATTAGATGTGGTGTTAATACCGAGTGTGCACGGAGCTAAAGCGTCTAAAGCGTGTTGTGACGTAATCAGCTGGCAGTTGGAATTCAAATTATCCAGCATTAGCCAGGTTCACGCTACATTATTTTCAGCCCTACGTTTATTTTTGCGGTTGCCAAAACTCTTGGGTGGGGAGTTGAGCTGAGTTGAGTTGCGAAATCCCAGAATGTGACGCCACGCTCAAATACGGTAGTGGTGATGGCAAAATGCAGACAAAACATTTCAATCAAAAACACATCCTCAGGGTCTAAGAGCACCATCCAGAACATTTAGTGAAAACCAGATGTTTATATTAGTGGCATTATTTCAAGAATAAAAAAGATTTTTCTAAAAAGCTAGTCAACACATAGTCATTAATTAAGACAAATAAAACTAATCATTCAATTATGACAAAAATAATGACGGCATATAAATGGAGACACAAATACACATAATTCCCTCTGTGTGTGTGTGTGTGTGTGTGTAGGTACTGGGGCAGTGTGGGCAGGTGAACTCCAGCAGGAGCGCTGATCCTGTGACCGTGTCTCTGTACTATGAGTCTCTGTGTCCCGATTGTCAGAAGTTTCTGGCGTTACAGCTCATGCCGACCTTCACCATGCTGAACGAGATCATGAGTTTGGAGCTCGTCCCGTACGGCAACGCTCAGGTACAGTACACACACCATGTTGATTACTGCAATTAACACTGAAGTTGATTCGTTTCCTATAAAAGCATACCCCAAGTGTTTTATTACTGTATGACACTGACACTGGAGACTCCTTCCATAAATATTAAATAAACATCTCCTTACAGAAAACTTCACCAGTTACATGAGTTTATGTGCAGCGTCCGCCATACACGTCCCTGTGAATGAGCTGTTACTATAGAAACGATAACGTGTTAGGACGAGCGCATTAATATAAACCTGTGCTATTCTAGAGAATTAATCAACACCTTCTGACCAATCACAATCCAGAATTTAAAAGCGCTGAATTCTCACTAACCCCCCGGTTCTGTGTGCTGCAGGAGAAGCAGGTCGGAGACAAGTACCAGTTCACCTGTCAGCACGGACCAGACGAGTGTCTGGGCAACATGATCGAGGTCAGTGATGTCATTACTGCACCTGGCTCAGGTGTGTTCAGCTGTATGAACGGTCATGTAGTGTGTGTGTGTGTGTTGTGGTGTGAGGTGCCACTTTAACAGCTGGTCCACAGTGTAAATAAATGGATTACATTGATGAGTGTTTTATTTGTGTGTGTGTTCAGACGTGTGTGCTGAATAAGAACCTGAGTGGTGCTGAGTATGCGGTGGTTTACTGCATGGAAGCGGCTGTGGATGTAGTGAAGGCTGCGGAATCTGTAAGTGTTCATTATCACTGAGTTTACACCTCTACTCTGACCTGGGACTGGCCTGCAATTTAATCTGAAATAAACTAAACCCGATTGGGATTGGCCTCAATCTGACTCGGACTGACTTCCTGTAACTCGGACCGGCATCTCTTGGACCCACACTAACTTAATCTGTAATAACTAACCTGACCATGTTTGGCCTCAGTTTGACCCAAATTAACTTAATTGAAACCTCCAAGGGCCAATACTGGTCTCAAATTTAATCTGGAATAAACTAAGCTGACTGATACTGGCATAAATCTGATTTGGACTCACTTAACGTAGCCTGGGATGGTTTCCGCCTTACCAAGACTGGTCTATCTATCAGAAAACATGATGTCACTTCCAGTAAGGGAACATAATGAGCATCGATGCTCCCTGGGCTTTGTGGTGCATTGTGGGATTTTTTAGGGAGTGAACATTCCAGTGCACTGGAAGGATTTTGCGATTGAGACAGAACGTAAAATGGCCGACTCCCTGATCAGTGCCCTGACTACTGAACTAGGGAGCTGATTGAGACGCACCCGGGACTGGCACCAACCCAAACTCACCTCAATGGGACACAGACTAGACTTGTCTAACCTGGAATAAAGTAACCCAACTGGTATTACTCTAACTGACTTGGACTTTACTGTAACCTGGGATATTAGACCCAGACTAGTATAAACTTGCCTCGCCTCAGGCTGATCCGGATAAACTTAATTTGATCCCGATTTGCCTCACCTGGACCTCAAATATAACCTCAAGTAATGTAACCTAAGCAAGCCTCTGTTTACCCCAGACTAAGCTAATCTGACCCCAACCCAGACTAGCATCAATTCTGCTGGGGACTGGCAACAATCTGACCCAGACTGACTTAATCTGACCTGGACCTAACCCATCTCAGACTAGCTTAACACTAAGTGAACTTGCTTTGATCCAGATTGGGCTAGCGTTTACCTGAACCTTACTAGCCTCAGCAGACGGTCTAGTGACGAGTTTCCGATGTGTAAAAATGATTCTCATCTTTGTTGAACTCATGATAGGTAGAATTTTCTGGAAGCTCTGACTTGACAATATTGTTAGATTAGAAATAAACGTGAACAAAAAGCACTGTGGCTTCAACATTTAAATATTTTACTCCGTACACGTCTAGTACACATTCCCATCATCCTCTGCTGATGAGCTTCTCTTCACTAGTGTAGTGTAACTTCCCCTTTCAGCCTGCAGAGGTCATGTTTCTATTTAACAACAAGTGAGTTAAACTATGGTTTATAGCGGTCAGTTCCTCACTGCAGTGTACTGATGGTGTGTTTGTCCTCAGTGTCTTGCCCTGTTCAGCCCACAAACGAACTTCGGTGACATCATGGCGTGTGCGAACGGTGACGAGGGAAATCAGTTAATGCACCAGAACGCCAAGAAAACCGGAGCTTTACGGCCACAGCATGAATACGTGCCGTGGGTCACCATCAACGGAGTGAGAACAATTATTCACTTCATCCAACACCGTTTATTCTCTCATCTTCCATCTTTAATCCGTCACTTAACTTCCTGCCTCATGATTATTATCTGTGTGTTTACAGGAGCACACTGAAGACCTGCAGCAGAAAGCAATGAGCTCGCTCTTCCAACTCGTCTGCAGTCTGTACAAGGTCAGTGTGAGAGAGAGAGAGAGAGAGAGAGAGAGAGAGAGAGAGAGAGAGAGAGAGAGAGAGGTGGGGAGGGAGGGAGAGACAGAAGAATGAAAAGAAAGCGGCACAGAGGGACAGGCAGGTTGATGGAGAGACGGATGGATTGACAGAGGGATGGTTGGAGGGAAAGACAGAGAGACTGTGTGAACAAAGATACGTAGATGAGAGACTGAGGGATGGCAGAGTGACGGACAAAGTGACATACACAGGGATGGATGGATGGATGGATGGATGGAGAGAGAGAGACAGAGAGAGAGAGAGAGAGAGAGAGAGAGACAGACGGACAGAACGTTAAGGTTTAAGGTTAATTTGCTGCTGGATGGTGAGTGTTACTTGCTGGGCTGTGGTGTTTATTAATGTGTGTGTGTGTGTGTGTGTGTGTGTGTGTGTGTGTGTGTGTGTGTGTGTGTGTGTGTGTTACAGGGTGAGGCTCCTGCAGCGTGCACTCTCGGACAGAAGGTGGTAAAGACAAGTTACTGCTGAAGATGTTTAAATCTGACTGTGAACCTGAATCATTAAATCATTAAATGATGAAAGTAACCCAGTGGTGATTTTTATACACGGTGTTCACTAACACTGTACGAGTGTGAACACTAGAGAGAATTATTTTAATAAAACTGTTTTTTTAATCAGTAAAATTCAAATTTTATCTCAACCATACACAGTAGGACGTGCAGTGAAATGCTTTTTTTCGACTGTCCGTGAAATAAAAATAGAATTTACATAAACCAGAATTATTTTTTTAATTTCTATACAGTTGGGAAAAGAAAATTATAAAAATATTTTAAAAATATGATGTAATGGATACAAAGATCATTGGCAGAAACAGTATGACTGTATTTTGAATAAGGTGCAGATAGTCCTTGGTGTAATCCTGGTTGAGGGCCTGAATGGCCTGTGGGAAGAAGCTCCTCCACATTCTCTCTGTGTTGGCCTTCAGGGAGTGGAAGCTCAGTGTGGATGGTACGCTCTGGAGAGCCCACCTACTGTATCCTGCTTGGTCCTGTTCCCAAACCAGGCTGTGATGCTTCCCGTCAGGATGCTCTCGATGGTGCAGGTGTAAAAGTTCCTTAGAACCTTAGACGGCAGTTTAAAGTCCCTTAAGCGTGTAAAGACGTTGACGGGCCTTCTTCACCAGGGTGTTGATGTGACAGGACCATGACAGGTCCTGCGTGATGTGAACACCAGGGTACTGAAAACTGTCCACTCTCTCCACCGGGGCACGGTTGATCTTAAGTAAATGTCTCCATATCTTTGATATATAAAGAGGTTTAATCCGAGGCAGGAGTGTGGATGTAGAAACTGAGAGATGAAGAGAGATGGAGATGAAGACACCATGGCTGGCATAAATGGTGTCTTTAATAATCCTCTGCGCCGTCTTCCTCTCTCCAGTACTCTTGAGGTCAGTGAGAGCAGTACCGATGATGGTCCCACTGGTCTTAATCAACTCTCTATAGAGAAAAGCGTATAAACCCATCGTGCCGTTGCCGAACGACTCTCTTTCTTTTCATCTCACTCTATTTCTAAATTTAGGAGGAACTTTTGTGACTAGGTTTATACCTAAATAAAACACCCATGAGAATCCACATCAAATCTCCTGAGATATCAGAGAGAAACTTTACTACTTACAGCGTCTAGATGAAGACGTACGGAGTAGAAATTGTCAAATACAAGCGTTCATTTTTAATTTAAGAACAATCAATAGTAAATCTCTAATTCATAATAAAAGTTCGTTTATAAGTACAGTGTTAGAGATTCAGGAAAAGATTTACACACGTATAAAACATTTCATGAAGGGAATAAGGAAGTCACAAGGTCCTGGAAAGACACACTGTTCATACATCAGTAACTTTCCACTGTCACTCAACAAAATTATTATTATTATTATTAGTAGTAGTAGTATTTTTATGTACTTATTTATTTATTTATTTATTTATTTTACTACTATTTTACTTGTGTGTGTGTGTGTGTGTGTGTGTGTGTGTGTGTGTGTGTGTGTGTGTTTGTGGGTAGTAAATCCAATCTAATCTAATCCAATCCAATCAAACCAGTGTACTCTGATAATGGAAGACACACACACACACACTGTCTCCTCCTCCATGTGTCAGCACCAGCTGGGGTTCAGGTGATAATGTCACGGGTAAATCACAGCTCAGCAGATGACTTTCATGTGATCAGGTGTGTGCGTGTGTGTGTGTGTGTGTGTGTGTGTGTGTGTGTGTGAGAGAGAGATTGCACGGACAGTTGTGAAACATTTACAGTGTAAACACATTCATACTCAAATTACTAATGTGTCCTGTTACTACAGCTATTTATTTGTTCAACAGCAGATGCATTAGTTTTTTTTAAATGGCTCAGATTATTGTGCACTATAAAATTATACAATAATCTGGTAACTTTCTCTGTAGCTCCGCCCCAATCTCTGATGCAATACATCTATTTTAGAGAGATTTTTTTTCTGGATGAGAATGATGTGAATGTGACCACAGATGATGAAATAGAATGCATGTCCGCATACACACACACACACACACACACACACACCCTGCACATCTTACTCATTTCCACTTTCCCATAATGCAGCTCACAAAATTAATTTGAAAATCACAAAGAATCTTGCATAATACCCCGTAATTCCCCTTTTAAAAGTGCACTAACAGTACGAATTTAAGTTTTAGGCTTGCTTATTTTTTTCCTCCTCAGTGAAACAGTAATAAATTGATTATTAAAATATTTTCTGTTCAGTGTTTTTGATAAACGTGATAAAAATAGAAGACAAAATGGAAAACAGTCTTGTCTGGATTCCCCCTAAATTCCCCCTGAATGAATACAATACCCTGCATGCTAGTGCTGTTGTTCCTGCTCTGTGCTCAGGTAAAGGAGGAAATGAAAGCAATAGCTATAAAGTGAGGCAAAGTTTTCATGCCAAGATTCTCATGTTAATAATGTTAACGTGTAAGCTGATTGGTCTGCTCAGCAGGTAAGAGTGTGTGGGAGGAAACCTTCTCTATGACAATATATCCAGTGTAAATTATTGTTGTTGTTGTTTTTTGTTTTTGTTTTTTTACATCAAAACTCTGTAGGCTTCTGGATCCTGACTGGTCAGAAGGTGTTGATTAGTTCTCTATAACAGCAGCTCCGCCAGCAGCGCAGGTTTATATTAGCGCGCTCGTTCTGGTACGTTATCGTTTCTATAGTAACGGCTCGTTCACAGGGACGTGTACGGCGGACGCTGCACTGATAATAAAGGTGAAGTTTTCTTAAAGTGATGAGACGTTTATTTATTTAACATTTAAGGAAGGAGTCTCCAGTGTCAGCGCTTTGTAACAGTCAGAGGTGACTTTAAGTCCAACATCTTCAGGACAGAGGAGGTTTCTCGGTAACATGACAAGCTACGTTTTTTTTTTTGTTGTTTTTTTTGTTCTTATTAATGACAAGAGAGAGAGAGAGAGAATAACGAGAGGCCGGTGAGGGAACGACTGTTTATAGCTGCTATAACGTAAGAGACAACAGGAGCTAACTCTACGACATTGTACATAAATATACAATGTGTACGCTTGTACTCGTTGGCAAGGTGCTGTGGTGTAAGAGGAATAAAACACTCAGGGGCATGCTGTTAGAGGAAAATAATCAACTTCGGGGTGACTCCGCTTCATCACACCACACCATCACTCAATATGTTTCTGTAACAGGAGATCTGAATACTTATAATCAGTTGTGAACCTTTTTTTTTTTTTTTTTTTTTTCACAGGTACTTTTTGGTTTTGATTCCAGCAACTAAACTGTTAATCAAATCTGCAAAATGATATACCAGATGTTTATTATTATTTATCTATTAAAAGTTTTTGGAGCTGTAAATTAGAATTTGAGCACAAAATAAATGAGTATATGCGGTTCAGGGTTTATGGCAGGTTAATGAATGTCAGAGAGCGTGAGGTGTGTGTGTTCCCTGTTGGAGTGTGTTAAACCGTGTGTGTGTGTGTGTGTGTGTGTGTGACTTAAGCTTTTTAACGTTACTACAATTTAGTCTGAGTGTGTGTGTGTGTGTGAATGTTGTTTAAAGTGTGTTAAAGGGGTGCACTTCGTGATCCCCACTGCTTCCATAGCCGCCATAGTTCTGCCGGTGTTTAATGACGCTGCTCCGCGTGACTCTCAGCCAATCAGATCACAGCTCGAGCGTCTCCGGAGCCAATCGCGTCACAGCATGAGGGAGCGTGTGTACAATAAAAGCAGTACTTTGAGTTACTCACCGCACACTCTTTCTTCTACTGCTTCTTCTTCTTCTCCTTCCTCAGACAGACAGAAAGACCCGGTGCAGGGATGTGTGTCCTGAAGCTCGCGCTCGCCTGCCTCGCTGTGTTGGTGTACGAGTGCGCGAGCTCACCGGCCGACAGATGCCGGGTAAGAAAGTGCACGCGCGCGCGCACACACACACACACACACACACACACACAGGAATCACGGTACACTGTTCAACTATTCATAGTTATTGTTAATGCCGAAATGTGTTTGTGTGCATGATGATTGTTTGAAATGTCACACACTGAAACGTCACACTTACTTCAAATTATTATTATTATTATTATTATTATTATTATTATTATTATTATTATTATTAACCCACTGAGGAACAAGGAATGCTACAGTAAATCAAATAACCACTCTTTACAACAGTTGTGAGAAGAAAAGCATCTCAGAATGAAGAGTTGTAGAATGGTTGGTGAGTGAGTTGCATAACGTTTAACAATAATAGAGCCGATCGTGTAAGATTATGTGGGCCAAAACTTCCTGGAAGATTTCTCCCAATGGCCATTCAATTTCCCTAAGAACTAACAAGCCCAAACCTGTTCCAGCATGACGATGCCCCTGTGTACAAGCGAGCTCCATGAAGACATGGTGTGTGAAGGTTGGAAGAAGGTAGAAGAACTGGAGTGTCCTGCACAGAGCCCTGACCTCAACCCCACTGAACATCTTTGGGATGAACTGGAACTGGAGCCTCTTCACATCAACACCAGCACCCTGACCTCAACAGCTAATCACTACTGAACATCAGAGTGACAGAGCTTACTGTAAAACATCAAAAGATCTGGCTAGCACTAGTCTATCTCACTCAGCTAGCTATGCTGATATCTCAACAGGGTTTTGGCTCATCATCTGCAGATTATTATCACACTGTTTCCTTTAAAATAGATTGGGTCAGGGATGCTCATAACCTTATATTGGATATATTAAGTGACATATGGAGAATGGGATCCTCATTTATCTATCTGTCCATCAATCTGTAAATCTGTCTCTCTGTAAGTCCGTAATGTTTGAGTGATGTTTAAACACCTGGATTAGCTAATAGAATAATTAAGGAATATTTATTAAGGAGTGTTTTTATGCCATTTAGTGGTGACTCAGAGGGACTCATCACTCATATTCGTTAACACTAGAAGTGTGTGGATTCTGTACTTTATAACATGTTCATGTCAGTGTTGTAAGTCAGTGTCATGATGGAAGTCCATGGAGGCGGATGCAAATGCAGAACTTTTTTTTAGGGAACTAAAACTCAGGGAAACAAAGGGACTGAAAAAAAACACCAGAAAAAACAGAAACTAAGCAATGCTAAATAAATACTTAATTTAGCATTGCTAATTTAAATACTTTAACCATCAAAACAGACTATGCACAGTACAAACTATAACAAATGCAATGAAAACACAAACATAACTTGAACGCAATGCTCTAGCAACTAAAGGAAGAAAACAGAGAACTTAAATAGGGTGACTAATCAAGAAAAATGACAAACAAGTGAGCGTGGTTAGTACAGGAAAGTACTAGTAATTACTAATTACTAATACTAATGTAAGGGAGACAACAGAAGAAGAAGTTGTTCTACAAAGACAGTCAGGGTGCCCTCTAGGGGCCCAAGATGGAACTGCCTGTGGGGGCCATGACAGTCAGTCCCTCCAGGATTTCTTGATTTTTTGATCGTAGAAATTAACGCAAAATCAAGCAAACTCTGCAATATTCAGAGACGTTTTTCACAATTACCGCAGATTTTCCGCAGATTTGGGCCAAGACGGGTCATGTGACGTAATCACAACGCACATTCGTTTTATTTACCAACAAACATCACTGTGAAAGACAATTTCATGCAATTGCAATTTTGTCAATTCAAGTAGTTTTTCCGCAAAAAAAAAAAGCACAAAAAATCCGCAAATATGGCTATAATCACATGTAATGTAACTGTGGTATGTGTGTGTGTGTGTGTGTGTGTGTGTGTGTGTGTGTGTGTGTGTGTGTAGGTACTGGGGCAGTGTGGGCAGGTGAACTCCAGCAGGAGCGCTGATCCTGTGACCGTGTCTCTGTACTATGAGTCTCTGTGTCCCGGCTGTCGGCAGTTTCTGGCGTTACAGCTCATGCCGACCTTCATCATGCTGAACAAGATCATGAACGTGGAGCTCGTCCCGTACGGCAATGCTCAGGTACTGAAGTTGATTAGTTTCCTATAACAGCACAACCCCAAATGTTTTATTCCTCTTTTACCCATAACGACACATCATACTTTTTATCAGTTACGTTTAAGGTTGTGAAACGTACATAAGACAGGTTAGTTCCTGTTGTCACTTACGTTATAGCAGCTTTACCTCTGACTGTTACAAAGCGCTGACACTGGAAACTCCTTCCATCGTCACATAAACTTCTCCTTGCTTTAAGAAAACTTTACCACATCCACGATTTATTATTAATAGAGCATCTGCTGTACTATAGCTGTTACTATAGAATTAATATAAACCTGCGCTACTGTCAGAGCTGCTGTTACAGAGAACTAATCAACACCTTCTGACCAATCACAATCCAGAATTTAAAAGCGCTGAATTCTCACTAACCCCCCGGTTCTGTGTGCTGCAGGAGAAGCAGGTCGGAGACAAGTACCAGTTCACCTGTCAGCACGGACCAGACGAGTGTCTGGGCAACATGATCGAGGTCAGTGATGTCATTACTGCACCTGGCTCAGGTGTGTTCAGCTGTATGAACGGTCATGTAGTGTGTGTGTGTGTGTGTGTTGTGGTGTGAGGTGCCACATTAACAGCTGGTCCACAGTGTAAATAAATGGATTACATTGATGAGTGTTTTATTTGTGTGTGTGTTCAGACGTGTGTGCTGAATAAGAACCTGAGTGGTGCTGAGTATGCGGTGGTTTACTGCATGGAAGCGGCTGTGGATGTAGTGAAGGCTGCGGAATCTGTAAGTGTTCATTATCACTGAGTTTACACCTCTACTCTGACCTGGGACTGGCCTGCAATTTAATCTGAAATAAACTAAACCCGATTGGGATTGGCCTCAATCTGACTCGGACTGACTTCCTGTAACTCGGACCGGCATCTGTTGGACCCACACTAGACTCGGTGGAATGCAGATTAGCCTGAAATTTAACCCGGAATAAATTAAGATGACTTCACCGGCCTCAATTTGACCCAGATTAATTTACCGTTCTCAGGTGGACCCAGAGTAGCCTCCGAGAGTCCGGACTGGCCTCAGATTTAATCTGGAACAAATTAACCCAACTGGGAGTGGCCTCAGTCTCACCTGGATTAACTTAATGTAACCCGGGATGGCCTCGGCCTGACTTGGACTGGCACCTGTTGGACCCAGACTAGCCTCAGAATTAATTTTAAATTAATTGACCCTCAAGAGAATGCAGATTTAACCTGGAATAAATGAACCTGACTCAGACTGGTTTAGAATTGGCCTCAGTCTGACTCAGACTGGCATCTGTTGGATCAAGACTAACCTCGATTGGAAGAAAGCTATCCTCAGATTTATTCTGGAATAGACTAACCTGTGACTCCGTACACGTCTAGTACACATTCCCATCATCCTCTGCTGATGAGCTTCTCATCACTAGTGTAGTGTAACTTCCCCCTTCAGCCTGCAGAGGTCATCTTTCTATTTAACAACAAGTGAGTTAAACTATGGTTTATAGCGGTCAGTTCCTCACTGCAGTGTACTGATGGTGTGTTGTTTGTCCTCAGTGTCTTGCCCTGTTCAGCCCACAAACGAACTTCGGTGACATCATGGCGTGTGCGAACGGTGACGAGGGAAATCAGTTAATGCACCAGAACGCCAAGAAAACCGGAGCTTTACGGCCACAGCATGAATACGTGCCGTGGGTCACCATCAACGGAGTGAGAACAATTATTCACTTCATCCAACACCGTTTATTCTTTCATCTTCCATCTTTAATCCGTCACTTAACTTCCTGCCTCATGATTATTATCTGTGTGTTTACAGGAGCACACTGAAGACCTGCAGCAGAAAGCAATGAGCTCGCTCTTCCAACTCGTCTGCAGTCTGTACAAGGTCAGTGTGAGAGAGAGAGAGAGAGAGGTGGGGAGGGAGGGAGAGACAGAAGAATGAAAAGAAAGCGGCACAGAGGGACAGGCAGGTTGATGGAGAGACGGATGGATTGACAGAGGGATGGTTGGAGGGAAAGACACAGAGATAGAGAGAAAGACGAAAGGACTGAAGGAAAGTCAGAAGGCAGATGGAGAGACAGACAGATGGATTGACAAAGAGACAGACAGATGGAAGGAAAAACAAAAGGATGAACTCAGCCGGATGGTTAGATACAGAGATAGACAGCGATGGACACAAACAAATGGACAGAAAGACTGACCGAGAGACAGACAGAAGAATGAAGAGATAGACAGAGGGTCAGAAAGAGAGATTGAGAGACAGACAGAGTGGCAGATGAGGGCAGAGAGAGACTGAGTGATGGAGGAGCAAAGTGATGAGAGATGAAGAGAGACAGGGATGGAGAGAAAGACAGAGTGATGGACGGACAGAGAGAGAGAGACCGAAAGACAGAGTGATGGACAAAGTGACGGACGGAGAGAGAGAGATGGACAGAACGTTAAGGTTTAAGGTTAATTTGCTGCTGGATGGTGAGTGTTACTTGCTGGGCTGTGGTGTTTATTAATGTGTGTGTGTGTGTGTGTGTGTGTGTGTGTGTGTGTGTTACAGGGTGAGGCTCCTGCAGCGTGCACTCTCGGACAGAAGGTGGTAAAGACAAGTTACTGCTGAAGATGTTTAAATCTGACTGTGAACCTGAATCATTAAATCATTAAATGATGAAAGTAACCCAGTGGTGATTTTTATACACGGTGTTCACTAACACTGTACGAGTGTGAACACTAGAGAGAATTATTTTAATAAAACTGTTTTTAACATCAGTCCAATGTCTCTATATCGTTATTATATAAAGAGGTTTAATCAGAGGCGGGAGTGTGGATGCTGAACGAGGCCACAGGAAGCCTTGCATTAAAAAAAAACTGTTCTGCAAACATCATATGGAAAATTTGATTTGTTCTTAAATAATATTTATACATTTTAAACGATTTCTGAAATGCATTATTATTATTATTATTATTATTGTTGTTTTTTTCCCAAACTTGAATAAAGAAACGGAATTAAATGAAAGAAACTATAACGAATGAATGATCGATATTTCTGTTTCTGGAACCACACTGTGTGTAAACTAAATACACAAATGTCAAATAAACAATCAGAGATATTCTGAAATGTTTTAAAACCAAAACTTAATTAGAAACGACAATCGGTTCATTCATTCGATTGCGAGTGAAATTGAGTGCGAGTGCGCATGCGCAGAGCTGTAAGGGATTAATAGTGCGGTAATAACGCTGAGCTCTTCACACGGAGGCGAGGAGAAACACTGCTAATGCAAAAGTAAGGCAAATATCCTTATTTATGGAGTAAACTCTTCTTCTTACCTTCTTGTGTCTTGTTAATAAAGCAGCACGCGTTTCTCTGCTGTGATTGGCTGATTTAATTCATCTGGCAGCTGATTGGAGTAAAATCTGCACCGTTATTATTCATCTTTTTATTATTGTTGTTGTTGTTATTCACACAGCTGACGGATTTAATGTCGTCTGTTATGAAGGTGTTATTTATACATGTAAAAAAAAAAATGCAGGAAGTGAATGCAGGGTCAAGTTACTGTTTAATGTGTGTGTGCTTCTGGAATAATCTAAATCTGACTGAGCTGATTAAGGAGAGGGATAAAGTGCTTTAAAGTGACGACACGGAGGACATCTAGTGTCCAACAACATTAATACTAATCAAAGTTTTACTGCTGCAGGGAGAAAATGTGACTTTAAAACATTTACACACGGAGACGGAGCGGTGAAATGGTTTATTCCTACTTTTCTTAAGAAATGTATTTGTAATTAATCTGTATTTAATTGATACACTCTCAGAACTAAAGGTACTAAACTGTACTCCTTGTCCTACCATCAAGGGGACATGTTTTGTGAATTATAGTGTGTATATGTCTATACTGTACCCAGGAAAGCTCATGTGGTGTTTATTTAACTAGCCTTTAGAGTATTATGAACCTGGAGTGAACGATATAACAAAAATATCATATCACAACACTTGACATTTTTACAATGCACAATATACTGTATATCATGATATACAAAAACGTATTACTTAACTGAAAAATGAAAAACTACAACCCCAATTCCAAAAAAGTTGGGACGCTGTGTAAAATGTAAATAAAAACAGAATGCAATGATTTGCAAATCTCATAAACCCATATGCCATTCACAATAGAACACAGAGAATATATCAAATGTTCAAACTGAGGAAATGGACCGTTTTAAGGAAAAAATAAGGTTATTCCGAATTTGATGGCTGCAACACGTCTCAAAAAAGTTGGGACGGGGCAACAAAAGGCTGGAAAAGTAAGTGTTACTAAAAAGAAACAGCTGAAGGAACGTTTTGCAACTAATTAGGATAATTGGCAACAGGTCAGTAACATGACTGGGTATAAAAAGAGTATCTTAGAGAGGCGGAGTCTCTCAGAAGTAAAGATGGGCAGAGGTTCACCAATCTGTGAAAAACAAATTGTCGAACAATTTCAGAATAATGTTCCTCAACATTATAAAATGTAAAGACTTTGAATATCTCATCATCAGAATCTGGTGCAATCTCTGCACGCAAGGGACAAGGGTGAAAATCAATATTGCATGCCTGTGATCTTCGGGCCCTCAGGCGGCACTGCATTAAAAACAGGCCTGATTCTGTAATGGAAATCACTGCATGGGCTCAGAAACACCTCCAGAACTCATTGTCTGTGAACACAGTTCGCCGTGACATCCACAAATGCTGGTTAAAGCTCAATAATGCAAAGAAGAAGCCATATGTGAACATGATCCAGAAACACCGTCGTCTTCTCTGGGCCAAAGCTCATTTAAAATGGACTGAGGCAAAGTGGAAAACTGTTCTGGTCCATCCGGCTTATTATCAGCGCTCAGTTCAAAAGCCTGCATCTCTGATGGTATGGGGGTGCATTAGTGCCTATGGAATGGGCAGCTTGCACATCTGGAAAGGCCCCATCAATGCTGAAAGGTATATACAGGTTTTAGAACAACATCTGCTTCCATCCAGATTCCATCCCATCTTTACTTCTGAGAGACTCCGCTTCTCTAAGATACTCTTTTTATACCCAATCATGTTACTGACCTGTTGCCAATTAACCTAATTATTTGCAAAATGATCCTCCAGCTGTTTCTTTTCAGTAACACTTAGTTTTCCAGCCTTTTGTCGCCCCCGTCCCAACTTTTTTGAGACTTCTTGTGGCCATAAAATTCAAAATCACCTTATTTCTTCCTTAAAATGTTACATTTCCTCAGTTTAAACATTTGATATGTTTTCTATGTTCTATTGTGAATAACATATGGGTTTATGAGATTTGCAAATCATTGCATTCTGTTTTTAATTTACATTTTACACAGTGTCCCGACTTTTTTTGGAATTGGGGTTGTAAATAAATTCTAATAATACATTTAAAAAATAGATTTGACCGTCAGTACAAATGTTTAACATCAAATCAGCTTCTTCTAATCAGAGTATCACAGTATTTGCAAAAAAAAGTGTACTGTAACACAGTTTATGTCTATCAATATTATATGGTCATATCACCCAGCCCTATAAACCTATACACCTTAACTTATATTAAAATATAAATATTTAAAGTTAGAAAAGATATCTCCTTCATGATCAGTAAAAGCTTGAGTTTGGTATCTCTAGATACTGTATGGATATAATCCATATTTTTCCAGTTCTAAAATAACTAAATTGTATTTACAGACAGACAGAAAACGTAGAAAGTAATGTAGGAAAAAAATGATGCACTGTAACATTACATTATAATTAACATGCATTTCGGCATTAATTCAATACATTTGATTGCAAACATAACTTCAAAACAAAGGGCCTGAAGTTAAATAAAGTAAACATGATAGCTTGACAGAAAAAGGAGGCTATTAAACTATTTAAAATAATCTTTTTGCTATTAGAGATTGTTATGAATTCCGGATTTCCAAAATTTCCTGCATTTTTGAGGATCCTGAGCTTATTCTAATAAAAGTAAACATGTCCAGTGCAACCAAACTCACACCACCTCCTACAGGTAGTCTTGGGTCGGTACCGCGGTGCGCTTCCCGGTCCGCACGACAGCTTTTACATTTTTCAAGCAAACCGTGATAA
>CM042540.1:28593768-28686268 GCA_023630585.1 Cranoglanis bouderius
AACAACAGTCAATGATGTCATACACAACCTCCACCAACCTCCAAGTTCTGGAACCAAGATGAACCTCTACCAAAATGATGGAAAAAGAAAGGATCTGCTTGTGATCCAAAACATACAAGCTCATCTGTGAAACATGGTGGAGGTAGTGTGATGGCTTGGGTTTGCATGGCTGCTTCTGGAACAGGATCACTGATCTTTATTGATGATGGAACTCATGATGGTAGCAGCAGAATGAATTCAGAAGTCTACAGGAACGTTTTGTCTGAAAATTTACAGAGAAACGCATCCAAATTAATCAGGAGGAACTTCATCATGCAGCAAGACAACGATCCAAAACACTCTGCCGACTCAACTAAGGACTTCATCAGGGGGGAAAGTGGAAGGTTTTAGACTGGCCAAGTCAATCACCAGACCTTAACCCAACTGAGCAGCATTTCACCTCCTGAAGAGGAGACTGAAGGGAGAAACCCCCCCCGAAACAAACAACAACTGAAAGAGGCTGCAGTAAAAACCTGGAAAAGCTTCACAGAAGGAGAAACCAACAGTTTGGTGTCAGTGAGTCGGAGGATTGATGCAGTTACCACAAGCGAGGGATATGCAACCGAATATTAAGTGTTATTTACTTTAAGACTTATCTGTTCCAATACTTTTGCTTACCTAAAATTGGGTGGTCTGATACAAAAGGTGTCATGTTCCAAGTTGTTTAAAACATCTAGATGTAAATATGAGGAAATGATATCGTCTCATATTCATCTTTTTATCTCGAACTCAAATGCCTTCGGTGTAGAGCAAAAACAAATGAATTGGCCTTGCTGTTCCAATAGTTTTGGAGGGGTCTGTATGTTCCTCATGACTTAGTAGCTAGTGTACTAACTCTGAAGATCCAAACTTTAAGTACTTTAAGTACAGGCCTGAAATACAAGACACGCCCACATGCATATACAACACAAAGAAGTATTGTAATACTAGTAATACTACCTATGCTCTGACCTTTGACCCTCTGAGTGTGTGTGTGTGTGTGTGTGTGTGTGTGTTTCAGGTCTGGGGTTTTTGGAGGCGAGTGCGAAGGCGAATGTGAACGTGAAGCAGACGTTCGAGTGTTTAGTGGATGTAATCTGTGAGAGAATGAAGGAGAGTCCGGACACACCGACACACAGCGGCGTTCCTCAGGGGGCGGATCTGAACAACCACCCGCAACGCTCACACAAAGACTGTGCATGCTGAACACACACACACACACACACACACACACACACACACACACACACACAGCAAACAAACATGTACAAGATCAGAAACAAATGATAGCAAGGACACTTTTTTTGAGAATATTCCCAAATGATGCTAGGAAACATTTAAAAAATATCACCACCATAAAGCTAGCTAACGTTTCATAAAATTCCTGAACGTAGGTAAATAACGTTACAAATAATGAGCTAAAGTTAAAGAACATCTCAAAATAAAACTAGCTAACGTTTGAGAATATCCCAAAACAATACAAGCTAACTAACCTACAGCTTTGTCGAGGAATTTTACAATATTTTCAAAAACTGTATGTCAAAAAAATAAGCAGAAATTTTAGTTTGATAAAAACAGACATGATTTAAACAGATCTGTATTAATGTCCATTTATTTATTTATTTGTTTGTTTGTTTAGTAGCTATGGCTGCAGTGGAAATCAGTCTAATATTTACATTAGTTTGTATTAAACTGTCACCAAGCAACACATGTAAAAGATATTTATGTACAGATGTAAACATTTATTTGTAAAGTTATCTTTCCTCCTTAGGAATAAATATGTTTAACTAATATGTATTTTTTCTATTTTTCTGATTTTTAACACGAAACAGCGCAGTTACACTTCATTAACACACACTAACCTGTTTATTGTCGAGAACCGAGTCAACACTCAACAGGAGCAGACTGCACATGCGCAGAAGACAGCTGCAGTACATTGGGGAGTCACCAGAGGGCGCCAGAGGGAGCGAGAGAGCGAGAGAGAGAGAGAGAGAGAGAGAGAGATGTAAATATATGCAAATGAATAAAAATATACGACTATATTTTTGTTTATATATTTATAATACCCGTTTCTATTAATTATTATTAAATTTTGTTTGTAAAAATCCAAATAAATAAATGTAAAATATCAAATACCAATTTTGTGCAAGGGCCATTATCTTTCATATTATTTTAATTAATTAATTATTTACCAATTAATTATTTAATAAAGAATTATTGTGATTAAGTCACTTATTCATTAACTGTAACAACAGAAATTATTATTATTATTATTATTATTATCATTATTATTATTATTATTATAAGGTAAGATGTAACTTTATTTATCCCCCATAGGGGAAATCCAAGAATTTACCTATTATTATTATTATTATTATTATTATTATTATTATTATTTGTAGTAGTAGTAGTATTTCAGGACAGTGTTATTATAAGGTTAACAAAAACACAGATGCCTCATCCATATCCTATTGTGTTTTTATGAATTTACAATTTATGAAATGCTAAAACCAATCAATTATTGGCCAAATATTTATCCCCAGATATTCTAGCGGACAAAAGTTAGACATATTCAGAAATTCAACTACACTATTTATTTATTTATTTATTTATTTTTATTTTCAATACATATTTTGTAAACTGTGGAGAAATTTCTACAGTCTAAGCTTTTTTTTTGCCTTAAATAAAATAAAGCACTAAACTATTTCAGGCAAGACTTTGGGATTAAATGTGCAGAATAAATTTAGGGCGAAGACTTAGACTGCAGAAATTTCTCCACACTTTACAAAATATGTATTGAAAATAAATAAATAAATAAATAAATAAATAAAAAGTGTAGTGATTTTAGAAATTGAATATATGAATACAATATGTATATTAATAGTGAGAAATTGTAACGCGTACACTGTGTGAAGTTCCCGGATGTAAGGCCTTCAGAGAGGCTGCAGTGATGCGGCTCGCCGCCAGGTGTCGCCAAAACCTCCACTACAGCGCTGTGTTTAATTCCGCATTAAGCCGCACAGTCTGCATCGCCATTCCTTCTGTCCTTCATGCTGTTTTTCCTGCGCGCGGGCAGCACAGAGCTCGCCTTTGAACACCGCGTGCGGATTGGTTTCACGCCATTTATATAATGCACGAGACGAATCGCGTTTATTTGCGCATTGATGGAGGTGTGTCAGAGATCACGTGACCTTTAAAGGTCGTCGCTATAAATCGGCTTATAGTGCGCACGCAGTTACGCGCACACGCACATACATATATACACACACACACGCGCGCGCGCGCGCTCGCACACGCACACAGCGGGGATCAAAATCGGGACTAACATGACAGGTAGGAAACGCGCGCGCACACACACACACACACACATACACACACACACACTTAATGCGTCTTAATGAATTTCTGTAGCGTGTTTAATGTTGAGCGTCACGCGCTCTGAAAAGCTACAGGATGTATTAAACACATCTATAAGATGAGTAATAAATGTTACAGGAGGATAAACTGAGCGCGCTGTCAGATAAAACAGTGTCTCAGTGACAACTGCAGTAAAACACTAATGTCTGAAGGAAACCGTGCGCGCGATGGAGGGATGAAAAATTAAAAATTAAAGCTGCAGTATGTAACTTTTTTGTGTAGAAAAGTAAATCAGTGAAAGAAGTAGCATGTTTAACTGTGTATAAACACACACACACACACACACACACACACACACACACGTCGAAACAGCATAAGTCATCATGTAAATTAGGATGTGTGTTGATTCGATGGTGAAACGTGACGTGTAAAATCAACAGCCTGGTTGCTTGTTGTCGCTGGACTCGAGAGGATCGGCGGTGGATCAGCTGTCAGTCATTTTCACAGCTTGAATAATTAACTATCAAAGTGAGCGAGTGCTTTAATTCCCGGTGTATAAACCTGACGTTATAAAGCCTGTTACTGTCGTGTTCGATACAATATTATCGTCCCTACACGATATCACATTGCCACGATATCCAGTGACGATCCGTTTATTGTCGATTATATTATATTATATTATATTATATTTATATTATATTTATATTTATATTATATTATATTATATTATATTATATTTATATAACCAGATTTTCCAACCATTAGGCGTTCTTGTGTAGGAGCTCTGTAAAAAACATCGGAGCAAAAATACACCAGAAGAGCAGTCTTTATCTCCTCAGTAAAAAGAGAGACAGTCCAATCGACACGTGAATCTGGAACGATCTGCGCAGGTGGGTTTTCACCTCTCTGTTATAAACAGACGCTTCCTGGAAGCTCCGCCCCCTTTCCCCGTCATTTCCTGAACTCTCGCTTTCGGTAAATGGAGAATGTTAATGAATGAGTCAATTAATGACATAAAATCTATCAATGTTGTTTTTGTTTTTGTTTTTTTTTTACTTTGCTAACATTAGACGTGTATATTTAACAGTTGTATTTCTTTTTCAAATAGTTTATCGTGATACTTACAATCTTTTTTTTGCGTCTTCGTTTTTGTGTTTAAATGTGAGGCGATGGAAGAATTAAAAAAGCTCAGTGAACCGTTACAACCAGCAGCGCTTTAATAAACAGTACTGGCTTACAGAAGGAAGCTTTGCACAGACTGGGCATCATTTATGAATCTTTTAATAAAATTGTGAGTTCCCTGTATACCGTATCCCTGGTATGTGGTGGGAACATGGTGAAGGTTCTGAGTTGGTCTGTTCAGAAAATCCAGCCTTGCTGTAGAACCAGTGTTATCTCCTTCAGTGAGACATTTCACCTTCCACCAACTCCACAATTCTACTGTTAAACTGTGACTATTGGAGAACGGGATAGCCAGTAATAGTAGTTGTGTGTGTGTGTGTATGTGTGTGTGTGTGTGTGTGTGTGTGTGTGTGTGTGTGTGTGTGTGTCTACAGACCAGGCGTTTGTCACACTCGCTACAAATGACAGCTATGCTAAAGGAGCGATGGTGCTCGGTGTGTGTCTGAGGAACCACAGAACATCTCATAACCTTGCCGTAATGATCGGAGATGACGTTTCACAACCCTGCAGGTATACACACACACACACACACACACACACACACACACACACACACTCTCATTTAGCAAACTGGATCACAAACAATTTATTCTTAAACCGTTCACAGGAACTTTGACACAAGAAATGTGTTCCAGTTATTTTGGAAAAACGTTCACTCCTGAGTTTGTGTAAATTTCCATATAAGGAGAGTCGCTAACGTGAACTGATCGTCTTCAAATCTTATAATTGTCGGTGAGTTACTGCGATTTTATATACGGATTACTCTGTAAAGTTTAATCACTTATTTATTTCAATTACACACCAATTTAATGAACGTTTTGTGAAACTCTGTATTGTTCACTCAGTATTAAATAGGACCAAAGTAACGGCGTGAGTTAGTGTGTGTCTATGGGAGCCGATGCGCTGCAGTGGCTGAGCTGCATTGCTGGAAGATTTAGCGCATGTCGGATTAGAAGGTGCTCTTTCACCCACCTTTTAGTCGCCATTTTGTCTTTTTCGGCTCTCTGTGAGCTTCGCCTTTTATGGAGTTCTTTGGGCGTGGCTAAATGGAAATGCTGTGAACACGATTAGAAATGTAAAGATGATTGGCATTTATCAACAAAAACCTGAAAAAACATATTTGAATCTTTGCGGCTTGTTATTATGATTCTGATTGGTCAGAAGGGGTTGATTAATTTTCTCTAACAGCAGCTCTGACAGCAGCGCAGCTGCAAATCACAGGTTTATTTATAATAAATGCGCTCGTTCTAATAAGTTATCGTTTCCATAGTAACGGCTCATTCATAGGGACGTGTACAGCGGACGCGCCACTGATGATAAACAGATTAAAAACGTGTGTTATCATTGATATGGTGATGTTTTCTGGAAGGAGAAATGTGTTTATGTGACATTTATGGAAGGAGTCTCCAGTGTCAGCGCTTTGTAACGGTCAGAGTTAAAGCTGTAACTTTAAGTTTTCCGACATCTTCAGGACAGAGGAGTTTACGCTTCTTTGCGGTTTTTCGGTAACACGACAAGCTGCGTTTTTTTTGAGAGAGAAAAAGGGTGTGTACAGCTGCTCTAACGTAAGCGACAACAGGAACTAACTTGTTTTGCCGACGTTCCGCAACATTAAATGCAACTACAGTATAAACAGATAAAAAGTATTTCAGGTTGTAATTGCTGGCAAATTGCTTGTGCTCTTACAGGAAAATAGTCAGCTTTGGCTGTGTGTGTGTGTGTGTGTGTGTGTGTGTGTGTGTGTGTGTGTGTGTTGCAGGTCAGTCCTCAGTCAGATCTTTGACGAGGTGTGTGAGGTGAGTGTGTTAGACAGCGGAGATGCGGTTTGCTTGGCGATGATGAAGAGACCCGAGCTCGGCGTCACCTTCACTAAGCTGCACTGCTGGAACCTCACACACTATTCAAAGTGTGTGTTCATGGACGCAGACACACTGGTGAGAGATGATAATAATAATAATAATAATAATAATAATAATAAAATGTGTAAAGAGTAAAATACTCTGTATCATGCTGTTTCAGGAAACTAATCAACCACATGTTGTGTAATGTAGTTGGTGTAATGAAGTGGAGTTACTCTTCCCGCCCTGAATCTTAACATAATTAACACTAGTGTGTGTGTGTGTGTGTGTGTGTGTGTGTGTGTGTGTGTGTGTGTGTAATCGTTAAGGTTCTGTGTAACATTGACGAGCTGTTTGAGCGTGAGGAGCTCTCGGCGGCGCCCGACCCCGGCTGGCCCGACTGCTTTAACTCCGGAGTGTTTGTGTTTCAGCCGTCGAAGGAAACGTACACCAGGTTACTGAACTCCTGCATACTGAACGGCAGCTTCGACGGTGAGAGATACGTTAGCCTCGTTAGCGATTAGAAAGATTTTATTTGGTTTTATTTTTTTAAATAAAAAATTATGATGATACATTAATGTCTGATAAAGAAGAGTCAAAATTAAAATCGTGTGTGTTAGGGGTGTAACTCACCGTATCTGTATCTGTTAACGCTCCAGATATACGTATCTGTATTCAGATTTACACCAGGAGTGGGCGTGGCCTAAACAGGAAGGACCTTTTCTTTCATTTGTTTTTGTTTTTTTTAAACTATAGATATGCGCAGGACTGGTTTTTTGTATATAGATTTTATTTTAGTTTGTACCTGCCCACGATATTTTCTAATGAATTTAGTTGGTACTGTTTCCAAAACCCCGACCAGGCAGTGACTAAGGATGAGTGAAGGAATGCTGTTGATGCATCATGACATTAATATTCCTATTAATGTTTGCACTAATATTCGTGTTAATGTTGGCATTTATGATCGAGTTAATGCTCATGCTAACGTTTGTGTTAATGTCGACGTTAATGTGTGTTAATATATACTGATCAGCCATAACATTAAAAATCATCGTTGATTATCTCGTTACAATGGCAGCTGTCAGGGGGTGGGATATATTTATTAGGCGGCAAATGAACAGTCAGTTCTCGAAGTTGATGTGTTGGAAGCAGGAAAAATGGGCAAGGGTAAGGATCTGATTGAGAGCAGAGCATCTCCAAAACAGCAGGTCTTGTGGGGTGTTCCCGGTGTGCAGTGGTTGGTACCTACCAAAAGTGCTCCAAGGAAGGACAACCGGTGAACCGGCGACGGGGTCATGGGCTCCCGAGGCTCACTGATGCACGTGAGGAGCGAAGGCGAGCCCGTCTGGTCCGATCCCACAGAAGAGCTACTGTAGGACAAACTTCTGAAGAAGTTCATGCTGGCTCTGATAGAAAGGAGTCAGAACACACAGAGCATCACAGCTTGCTGCGTATGGAGCTGTGTAGCTGCAGACCGGTCAGAGAGCCCATGCTGACCCCCTGTACACCACCGAAAGCTCCTACAATGGGCACGTGAGCATCAGAACTGGATCAAAGAGTTCCTATTCCTCATTCTTCTTCTTCTTCTTTGAATTTACCATTTATTTTTGTTTAATGTTTGAGATTTTCTCTTTGAACTACACGGACAGTTCGTTCTTTTTATCTTTTTTCCTCCATGTTTTTCTCTCCTTCTTCCTGGATTTCTTATTTTTGTCTCCCAGCACTTTTCTTTCTGTTTTTCCTGCATTTCTTATCACTCTATCCCCCACAGCCTTTCTTTCTGTCCAAACTTCTGGCTGAATATCTTTCTTTCTTTCTGAATTTCTTTCTTTCCTTCTTTCAGTTTCTTTCTTTCTTTCTTACTTTCCAAATTTCGTTTTATCTGAATTTATTTCCTTCCGAATTTCTTTCCGAATTTCCAAACTTTCTTTCTTTCTTTCTTTCCTTCTGAATTTATTTTTCTTTCTTTCTTTCTTTCTTTCTTTCTTTTTTCTTTCTTTCCTTCTGAATTTCTTTCTTTCTAAATTTCTTTCTGAATTTCTTTATTTCTTCCAGAACTTCAGATTCTTTCTTTCTTTCCAAATTTCTTTCAGAGTTTCCTTCTTTCTTTTTTCCTTCTATTTTTTCCTGAATTTCTTTCTTTCTTATACAATTTCAGATTTTTTTCTTTCTTTCATTCTTTCTCTCTCTCTTTCCTTCCTTCCTTCTGAATTTCTTTCTTTCCAAATTTCTTTCCGAATTTTCCATCTTTCTTCCTTCTGAATTTTTTTCCAAAATTTCTTTCAGAATTTCTTCATTTTTTAAAAATTGTTTTCCGACTGACTTTCTTTCTTTCTTTCCAAATGTCTTTTTTTCACTCTTAATTTGTACTTTCCAAATTTCTTTCTGAATTTCAGAATTTTTTATTCTTTCTTTCTTTCTTTCTTTCCTTCCTTCTGAATTTGTTTCTTTCCAAATTTATTTCTGAATTTATTTCTCTCTTTCACTCTTTCATTCTTTATTTCATTCTTTCATTACTGTAGTCCCGACATCACAGAGCGGTTTATCTGCACCGTTAATCACTGTTTGATGTTTATTGCAATGCTGATATTACAGAAGCCTGCTTTAATTGAGCCTGTAACACTCACTGTGACCATCTCAGACGCTCCGAACAAACATTTTTGTGGATGATTTTTAGAAATAGTGATGCAGGTCAGTATTAAACAGTGACACATCGAAGGTTCACTAGTGTGTTTAATAAACTGCAGACCACCACATCATAGCTGCCGTGTGTAGCGCTATAATTGTAATAAGCTATTTTTATCTGTATCATGCTGCGTGTGTGTGTGTGTGTGTGTGTGTGTGTGTGTGTGTGTGTGTGTGTGTGTGCGCGTGTGTGTGTGTGTCCTTCTTGCCCTTTCAGAGTTATTTCTGTCCCTTGTTTTGATAAACAGCTCACCCTCTCACCCTCCTTCAGCTTTTATGATTTCATTTTCCTTGACAGGAGTGTCAGAGATGTAAAACTTTATAACTATAAGAACGCAAAACTCCATTTTAAATACATTTGAAATTATTTCTTTTCTCACGTTTACTCTTCATTCATATGTTCTGGAATTCCAAAGTCACCAAAGTTTATTTCTACCCTGATCGCAAGCAAGAAAGAAAAAAAAATCCAGCCAAATGAATGATGTTACACCAGCAAATTGCACAAAATACACAAAACTGTCACTTGTGGGCGTGGCCTGTCTGGTATGATGATAGTAAAATGTAAACAAGATTTATACACAATTTAATGATGTGTGTTTAACGATGTAGGTTTTAAACCCTGGAAAATACAAGACTGTTGTGTTTTTGAGCACGCAAAGCGTTTGAACAAAGACTAAACATGGGCAGGTATTAAAGTTGTGAATGTAGAGGTTAAGTAATAGTTATTATTATTAATTATTTATGTATTTAATATTGATCTCGAATGGCATTCCAGAGTTTCTTTCCTCTTAATTTAGTCTTGTCCAATTCCCAAGTCTCCCCCTGTCACATGACAGCTACCAACCCGGCAGGACGAAGCTAACACGCGCTTCCTCAGAGACACGTGAAGCCGACGTCATGCTGCGTAACGGGGCGGCTTTACACGGTAGAAGGAAAGCTATACCTTTTCCGCTCATCTCTTCCACATACTTGAGCTCACAGACACCCATGATTGGCTAGTGTCGCTGTGAGAGAGAGTATGCCCCGCCCACGCCCAGTTTTGTTCTCTTGGACTCCCGATTCGATCATGTGATCTCCAGACGAGAGGGTGAACACCTTTCTGTTGTGCAACTCAGGAGTATTTTTAAGTGTATTTACAGGCAAAACATAAATTTCGTCAAGTCATGTTGTGGTTACATCCACACACACACACACACACACACACACACACACACACACACACACACACACACACACACACACCCCGTAGCTGTTTCTCTGATGATTCAGCAGTAGGTCTGGTTTTAATGGAGATGGATGTAATTAGTTACAATCAATATTAACACACATTAATGCTAATGTACGCTAATCATGTAACAGGTAACATTCTAATAGCTGTTTTTTTTATCTAAATCTAGCAAATTAGACAGAATTGAGGATTTTTTTTAACATTCTACATTTTGTGTATGTGTGTGTATGTGTGTGTGTGTGTGTGTGTGTGTGTGTGTGTGTGTGTGTGTGTAGGTGGGGATCAGGGTGTGTTAAACAGTTATTTCAGTGACTGGGCTACAGCTGATATCGCTAAACACCTTCCCTTCATCTATAACCTGAGCAGTGTTTCCATCTACACCTACCTCCCAGCATTTAGACAGTGAGTCCACACACACACACACACACACACACACACACACACACACACACACACACACACACTGCAGAGACATCAGCTTCTCAAAATAGTCTGCTTCACTGACACTTAGGTGACTATTACTGTAACTGGTGTTTTCATTAACACTCGATACACACAGCGTTTGTTTTCACTAGGTGTGTAAAAATATGATAATCTTCATACCATAACGATCACAACCTTAATCCCTCCCCCAAACCACGCCCCAGTCACAGTAACCACACCCCCTTGTAACCTGATGTTTTTAACCCACTGTGTAAGGAATAATATAAAACACTTGGGCGTGTCCTGTTATTAATTTATTATAACAGCACGCCCCAAAGTCTTTTATTCCACAGCAGTTTTTCAAAGACTATTTGAATTCTTAATTTATTAAGTTAAGGAAGTCAATTCCTGTTGTCACTTGCGCTATAGCAGCTATAAACTGTTACAGAAAACTAATCAACAGCGCTGTGTCTGTGTAGCTTTGGTCGCCATGCCAAGGTGATCCACTTCCTGGGTGAGAAGAAGCCGTGGGATTATCAGCATGGCGATGGTGATGATGGTGATGATGAAGAGTGCAGCAGTGAGACGGGGCAGTGTCGTTCTTCTTCTCTGTATCCTGATTACGTTCAGCAGTGGTGGGGTGTGTTTAAGTCGTCGGTGCTGCCGTTACTCTCGAAGGAGCAGACGTGTCCGCCTTTGGATACGCCCAGCGTGGAGGTAACGCTCTACATCACGCTATCGTTCACTCAGACTACACTTATCGCAGGACCTTAAAATGTGTTTGGTATAATTTTTTTCAGTTTTTTTGTTTGAATTGAAATCCAAAATCAGCTGTGAAAAAAAAAATTACATTTTTATTGAATACGTTTTTCAGGAAAGATTTTCCAGTAGCATGAACGGTCACGACTGAGTGAGTAACGCTACTGTTAATGCTAATGCTTCCGGCCACATGACTACATGTGGGCATGTCCTGTGACACGACAAAGTTGAGAAAAGTCAAACTTTATGCAAATGTGGAGCGACATGGAACAGGGACTACCACTGAGGGTGAAAACAGTAGAATGCACGTGATCCTTGCTGGCTCCGGCACCCGGGAAACATGGAGGTCACGGCTGAGGAGGCCGTAAGCTAAGCTAAGCTAAGCTAATTGGTGTTCGCGCTTTGCCGCAGACAGATGGCCGCCATGGCAAAGAGCACACGCTGCTTCTCCTTCATCCTGTAGGATATGATGTGTATATACACGGGTGAATTTAATATACAAACGCTCAAAAATGAAATGCTAGCTGTGCCACCCATGTTACTATGACAACCAGTAGTAGGAACGCCCACAGCAGACTCCATAGTACAGCGACGGTATGCGTGAACGTAGCTTTACTATTACTACAGTTTTGTCAAAAGGATCAGGTGATATGATCCTAATATTACTAAATCTGATTGGTCAAGAGACTCATTTGAGTAAATGCATGAATATTTAATATCTAATAAATTTGAGGGCTTATTTCTGTTTGTGTTTATGTCAAAATATGGTAAAGATATGCAGAATACACTTCCTAGAATAAAGGGCCGTCCACACCAAGAACGAGAACGATAACGATAACTATATTTGCGTCCACACCAACGAACGATATAACAGTCTGTTTAGCTCTCGCGCTGCGGTTTCCAAGCGAAAATGGATGAGACTTTACGACTTTAACCAGCAGATGTCCTCAGCATGCTACGGTTCGAGTGCACCTAAACAGTGAATCTATCTAATCTACCTAAACAGTGAATCTATCTAATCTACCTAAACAGTGAATTTAGCTAACGTAGTCAATGTAGTGGAATGAACAGGTGCCTTAACAGGTGCACAACTAGTAAACAAATTTAGTATAATTTTGTCCACTTCCGCTTGATATAAAGACATTTAAAGAGCGGAAATTTAAAGTTCAAGTTCCGCTCTTTCGCATGGTTTTCTTCATCGATTCCACAGTTTTAAACTCTCATCCAACTCTCTTTGTGTTTTCTATTGCATTAGAAAACTATGCAAATGAACTAAACTAAGAAATAGGGCACTTGATCACTTGGTAAAATACACTAGGTAAAGTGCATACTACACGATTTTAGTCCCGATTTCCCTCTCAGATTAAGCGACATGATTTTCTCAATCTTCAAGTGTTTTTGAAATTCTCAGCCATGAATCGCGTCCTGTGGGCCCCACTACGACACGTCGCGAGAACAGCGCTGAGAAACAGCCAACGAGAACCCGAGAGGAATTTAAATACATCTGCTCTCATGCGCAGCAGATCCCTGAATCCAGTTCATCATCCGTCTATTTGTGTGGGAGAGCGAGGGCAAAACGTACGCACAATAATTAGAAATTATAGGGGGAAAAAATAAGAACTATCACGACATGGTTCCTGGTGGTGCACAGTATAAAAATGGGCACTTTTTTTTGCACCGTGACTCCAGTTCTCTTTGCAGAACAGACGGTCCTCTCTGCCCGCATATCCTGAAGTAATCCTCCAATGTTTTTGTCTTATTTCTCATTTTTCTCGTTTAGACAGCTCTCGCACTTATTTCAGTGAGAAACTTTGGAGATCAGGCAGGCTTCGTCAGTGATCCCTCATGCAGCGTGTGAGCCTGGTCTACGATCCCCCGTGTAGTGCGTCATATCCACAGATCGTCGTGTAGAGTGAGCAGTACAGCAATTCTGAGACTTTCAAAGGCGTGTAGTGTTCATTAGGCATAAAGTAGGGAAAGGAAGAAATAGGGTATTTGGTAAAGTAAGGAAAAGGAGTAATAAACACAAGAGCATGAAAAAGTACAGTTTTTTTTACACTCTTTACAGTACTGGGACACTAGGTAAACTAGAGAAACCGAGAACTAGGAAACATGAAAATGAGGAGACCAAGGAGACAAAATAAACAAGGTTTAGTAGGTGATCTAGGAGACAGGAGACTAGTAAAGTAGGGAAAGTAAGAAAGTTCATATCGCAGAATTTTGACTTTATTTCTCGCAATTACGAGTTTACATCTCACGATTCTTGACTTTTTTTACTTGCAATTTAGACATCCATTTGACTCGGTACCTGAAATGTGACTAACTTCAGGTAACTAGTGGACGCTAGCGTCTGGGTTTCCTTGTCTTGACTAGCTGATGTGTGTTGTTCTTATGTAGCCTATTTACAGAGAATGATTGATGCTTTGTCGGTGCATTCTTTGTAACTCACTAAATGTCAAGTGGACGTCCAAATTACGAGAATAAACGTCAGAATTTCGAGATATAAACTCGTAAGTGTGAGAAATAAAGTCAAAATTGTGCGATATGAACTCGTAATTGTGAGAAAAACAGTCAGAATTGCAAGATATAAAACCATAATTCTGAGAAATAAAGTCACAATTACCTTTAAAGAACATTTTCTCTGTAGCAGAAACAGGCTTCCATAGTAATATGACACAATGGAAAATATGGAAAGTCTTATCATTAACATTAGTGTCTTGTGTGTAACGTGTGTAACGTGTGTGTGTGTGTGTGTGTGTGTGTGTGTGTGTGTCTGCACCTCTCAGCAGGAGAGTGTGTACGTCGAGGCAGCGCAGGTGGAGGAGTGTGTTCATCCACCGGCTCCTCAAACCTCCTCACAGGACAGAAAGCAGAAGTGGGAGCAGGGAGACGCTGATTATCTCGGAGAGGACTCGTTCACACACATCGAGAGAAAGCTAGACTCCTTCCTCAAGTGAACAACACACACACACACACACACACACACACACACACACACTTACGTTTATACTCCATTATGAAATAAAACTACTACTTATGTGTGGAACACAAACACACATCTGTTTCATTTCTGTGAGGTTTGTGCTTGTGATGATGTAATCTATTTACGTTTTTAATTCTGTACGATATCATCACACACACACACACACACACACACACAAACACACACACACATGGGATTATATTTGTTTCAAAAGTACGGATGCATCGATACCGATACTCTGAAAAAATCCTCCAAGACCAACATCCGATACCAGGTAATACCATGTAATCCTGGCGCTAATGGAAACGACAGCGATCTGGACGTATTTGGTGATTAATGATCAAAGCGAAGCGGACTGCAAACATCACGAGGAGGAACTACAGCGTACAGTGAATACGAGCGATAAAACATCTTAAACGTTAACATCAGCACGAGAAGATCATCGCTAAGCGAGAAATAAACGTTTAAAATAACCGCTCTCATGTTCCAGTGTGTTGTTCTTCGACGATCCTACGCACATCATCGTCATGACAACGAGGGACTCCGACGCAACGAAAACAAGAAAACGCACTTTACTTACAGCTTTACGTAAACGCTTTTCTGAAACAAATGAAACAAAACCCCGCTCTTCTCCACTGCTAACGAACTCATGTAGCTAGCTAATCAACAAGCTAATGTTAAGAACGGGTTTAGTCGCCTGAGCACGTGAACAAACCCGTGTGAATTCTTCGTAAACTGGCGAAACATAGAGCTAAATACGATGTCCGTTGATGATGTCTGACTGATTAATACTAAGTACGTTACTCATTCCTGTATCGGTTTCAGTATTGACGAGTACTAAAATACTAAATATTAAAAATAAAAAATAAAAATAGTATCGGTGCATCCGTACTCAAAAATATTGAATGTAATTTTTTTAAATGGAAAAAATTACCTCAGAAGCCGAACATGGGTCTCAGTCTTCCACATAAAGAGTAGCCTTGGGTTACAGTTGGAGTGTTCGGTTGCAATACTAATATAGTGGGCGGGGTTTAAAGATCTTTGGACTCTATTGGCTACTTGTGATGCATTGAGTGTATGAACAGACGTAGGATAATGAAAAGAGACAAACGACGTACTGTATTGACGCTAATCCGCCCCATCATTCACCACAGAAGAAAAGGGGCGGGGCTTAAAGCAGATGATAAACCAACATGGCTACTGATGGCAGCTTCTGTCTCTCTTGCCAAACTGTAACTCTTTAATGAGCTGTAAACTGAAAAACACGTGTAGCAATGTTAGCCAACACTGTTGGGTAAATTAGCATGCTAGCACCAGAACACGGTCCAACAGTTAGCACTACAAACCGACGCTGCCTTCATGTGCTTTTAATTATCCCTTCGAATCATAATTACTGTGAGCTTCAGAAAACAAATGATTGACTTTTTACCCTTTTATCATGGTGGAGAAAAGGTCTAGCTAGATGTAGTTCCTCTGAAGTTTAGCTATTATGTGTTATTAAGTTTAATTTTCCTCACAACTCATGATCTTTGGTCTGGAGCTGAAGCTAAATAGCTTCAAATAACTAAATAGCTAGCTTGCAGCTAAAACTCCATAAACAAGATGCTAAATAAAATAAGATCCACTCAGCAGGAACCACTGCTATCACCTCTCCTGTTAGCGTTATTGCATTAGCAATATTATATTAGTATTAGCAAAATTAGCGATATTTAAGGCCTTTAAATGAATGATGGTTGCATAATACCTCTGTACTGTTACTCTGA
The DNA here is from genome assembly GCA_023630585.1 of Cranoglanis bouderius. Classification (NCBI taxonomy): domain Eukaryota; kingdom Metazoa; phylum Chordata; class Actinopteri; order Siluriformes; family Cranoglanididae; genus Cranoglanis; species Cranoglanis bouderius. The sequence goes on from CM042540.1 coordinate 28,610,005, forward strand.
GAGGAAACTGTATGTGAAATAAAGAATTACCCCCAAATAATTTCTGAGTCTCTTGCACACACACACACACATTACTAGCAATGTTAGCTACTAGCCTATATTCCTTATTATCAGTGTGAGCATTTCCGTTGACTTTACTTAATCATTAGCCATTTATCTTTCATTACTTTGTGTTAGATTTCATTAACTATCAATTAGCAATTTTAGTATTTCCACTGTTATTTATTTATTTATTTTAGCAACGTTAGCATTGTCTGCATCTCTTATTATTTCTTATTAGGAACGTTAGTATTTCCTCAGGCCTTTATTCATCACTGAAAAAAAAGGCAGGTGTCAAACTCACATTTACAGTTAATTAAAAATTAAAACCGAATGAAACACTACTTACTTAACATTTTTACAGTATAGAAGAGTTCTAGAAGGTTTAGCCTAATATAACGATCACCTCCAAACAACGTGTGCAACAACACTGACACCTAGTGTTTATCTTTCTTCCCAAGTGACCAGTTTTACTCCCTGCAAAGGTGTTTTGGTGATTTATTTTTTACAAATAAATTTGTTTTAGTCATGAAAGAATACAATTTATATCATCATTACCTCACAAAGCTATATAAAAACCCACGGAAAGTCATCGTGACTCTCTTACGGCTCTGAATGAGTTGTAATGTGGTTAATCAACCAGCAGAGGGCGGTCCTACTGTAAAAAGAGAAAGCCCTGTGTTCTGAATCGCTTCTGAACTCTCTTGTGTTATGGGTTTATTTATTAATTATTTATCCAGGCCCAGTTACTTAACATGTAGAACACAGATCGAAAGAGATTTTAGAGTTTGATAATGGACCATTTAGATCATGTAGTGTAGCTCATGTTTCATGATTTTAATTCTAGAGATTTATGAGCTACAGATCCTGCATGCTAAGTTAAGTAACTTAAGCTAATGCTTGTGGGTTGTTATGGTAACAGCTCATAGCACATTATGCCATAGCAGCAGGTCCCAAAGTGTTTTAGTTCACTAACACAGTTAAAGAATAACACATCACACTTTTTATCCATTTATAATAATGTTGTGGAACGTCTGTGAAACCAGTCAGTTCTTGTTCTCGCTTACGTTATAGCAGCTATAACAGTCGTTCCCTCACCAGCCCTCTCTTTATTCTCTCTCTTCAAGATAATAAGACAAAAAAAAAAAAACTCTTTACCTTTAACAGCTTTACCTCTGACTGTTACAAAGCGCTGACACTGGAGACTCCTTCCATAAATGTTAACGATTACATACGTTTTTTTAAAAATCTTTATTATTTATTATTAGCGGAGCATCTGCCGTACAAGTCCCTGTGAATGAGCTGTTGCTATAGAAACGATAACGTATTAGAACGAGCGCATTGATGTAAACCTCTGATTTGCAGCTGTGCTACTGTCAGAGCCAATCAGAATGCAGAATTCAATAGCGCTGTCATGTAATAGCTAATAGTATAGTGTAAAGGTCATGAGGGCCTGGGGCGTTTCAAATTTGCATATCATTAATATTCATAGTTTACAAATGATTTCTATTCGGATTATTTTCAATGCTTTTAATACTGGAATTTAATTCTTTGTTTATTACACACAATAATTCATCCATAACTTGTCCTGCAGGTAAAAGAAAAAGAAAAAGAAAAGAAAAGTTCGTTATGTGAGGATAACTAATATTCTAATGTTATAAGGTCACATGACGCAGTATAAATCTCTCTCCATCTCTCGTGCTCAGTCCTCTGTCTTATTTTATGGACGAGTCCAGGATTTCTTCGTATTCCTCCGTCCTGCGCTTTCCACCACGGAGGACTTCGACGAGGCCGAGCACGAGGACGCTGACGACGATGACGACGGCGCCGATGACGTCACAGGCAGAGGGGCGAATGTGCAGCACGAGCAGCTGTAGCATCATCGCCACCACGAGCTCCAGGTGCTGCACCTGAGCAACACACCAAAAAAAAATCAACACTGTCATTTCAGTCTGCGATTTTAAATACAAATAAAACTTTAATGAATAACATTTATATTTTATTATTACTACAGTTTAACATGACGAAATATTAGCTATAATAGCAAAGTTAGCATTTCCACCACCTTTCATTCATTAAAAACAATGTTAGCTATGAATGAAGCCATTTTGAATGAAGCCATTTTGAATGAAGCCATAGATCTTGTTCTAGCTTTTTATGCTAGTTTGTGTTGTAGCTTGATTACTGTAATGTAATGCTAGTTTACTATAATGCTACTTTGTATTTTAGCCATTTTACTATAAGGCTAGTTTGTGTGTTAGTCAGTTTATTATATGCTAATTCTTGTTCTAGCTTATTTACTATAAGGCTAGTTTGGGTTTTAGCCTCTTTACTATAATGCTTGTTCCCGTTCTAGCCTGTTTACTGTAATTCCAATTCATGGTTAGCTTGTTTCTTCTAATTATACCTTGTAGTTTTTGCTAAGTCATGGTTAGCCTATATATATATATATATATATATATATATATATATATATATATATATATATATATATATATATATATATATATATATATATATATATATATATATATATTCTCTGGGTTAGCGTATGGTGCAGGACTCGGTTACAATAGATGTGTATATAGTATGCTTTACTGTGCTGACTAGCACAGAGATGAGTCGATGTGTATATAATGTGGGTTACCGTGCTGACTAGCGCGGGGTGGAGGCGTTGCAGGCCGTAATAAACCCCCAGGAAGGCGATGGTGGAGCAGAAGCAGATGGATATGAGGAAGATCCAGGTTTCTGCATCATGTGGAATGACTGGTTCCTGTAGGAGGAACATGGAGCAGCAGGACCAGAGAGAACCCATCCATCCAAAAGTAAACAATGCTGTCCACACGCTCACCTGCTGCTTCACACACCTGCACAGGTGTACACACTTTTTACACATCATATACTTTATCAGTAGTTTGGTATTTCAAGATATCGGCTCAGTCACGTTAGCGTACTTACTAGGACGTTGGCCATTTTAAGCCTCTGCCCCAAATTCGTCTACCCATGTGTAGTTAGTGTCCTAATACTAATGCTAGATTGTATGTTAGCCTGTTTACCATTATGCTAGTTTATAATTTATTCACAAACCTGTACAAAATCATGGAGAGTGCCGCCATCACTCCCGCCAAAACCATCAGTACGTAACCAAATGCCTCCTTCCAGAACCCGAGCAGCTTTTCCTCACTAGCAAGGTTGGGGATTAGGATGAGGCCGAGCCCAAAGACGCTGCAGGAGACAGAGATGATGTCCATCGCACTGAGCCTCTCGTCGACGAGCAGGAAGGATAGGACTCCACTGAATACTGTCGCGCTCGCTCGCCACACGATAGCGCCGTTAGCAGGAGGAACTAGTGCAAAGGAGGTGTATGCACAGGAGATGGAGATGATGTTAAATATTCCATAGGAGAAGAGATGCAGCCTGCAGCCTCGTGGCCCGAACGGCGCCTCCTTGTGGTAAAGAACAACAGCGATGGACAGGACCTGGAGGACAGAGCGGACAAAGAGAAGCTCGAGCGATGGGATGTGGGATAAATCTGCAGCTAAACGTGTCAGGAGAGAGACACAGCCATGAGCCAGCGCAGCAACACATAGCACCGCCCACATCACGCGTGACGACAGCACACTCGCTTCACTGAAGCTCTGCAGCTGACCTCTGACCCCTTTAGAAACTCTTGATTTTGATTCAGACCGAAGGTTAAACATTGTCTTCTGTGCTTTACTTTCACTCAACTGCTTCCTGTCTGATGTCTCTGCCGTAAAGGCACCAAAATCCTCAAAGGACGGTGCGTCATCGTAGCTCTCATCTCCACGCTGGGGGAAATGGGAGCCGTATTTCACCGTCACTGCAGTCGGGTTGATCCTTGCGATTTTTTTCGAGCTGAGCAGACGCTGCATCAGAGACTTGTTCATGTTTTTCCTTTGAAGAAAAACATGAACAAGTGAGAAGAGATGTCCGTTATTAAGCCTGCTTTCAAATTTATGCTAACCATGAAATTGCCCACTATAGTTAACTAGCTAGCTTGCCTTAGGTCACCAAGCTAGCTAGGCTAGCTAGAGCCTTATTGCACCATCATGCTAGTTAACCATAAATAATTAGCTAGCTATTGTGGTGCTTGAAATTTTGTGAACCCTTTAGAAGTTTCTACATTTCTGCATAAATATGACATAAGGAGTTTTACCCCGTTCCTCAGTACAGAACAGCTTCAACTCTGGGATGTTTGTGGGTTTCCTCACATGAACTGCTCGCTTCAGGTCCTTCCACAACATTTCTATTGGATTAAGGTCAGGACTTTGACTTGGCCATTCCAAAACATTAACTTTATTCTTCTTTAACCGTTCTATGGTAGAAGGACTTGTGTGCTTTAGGTTCGTTGTCTTCATGGACAGATGTTCTGACATTTTCCTTTAGAATTCGCTGGTATAATTCAGAATTCATTGTTCCATCAATGATGGCAAGTCGTCCTGGTCCAGATGCTAAAACCACCATGTTTCACAGATAGGATAAGGTTATTATGCTGGAATGCAGTGTTTTCCTTTCTCCAAACATAAAACTTCTCATTTAAACCAAAACATTCTATTTTGGTCTCATCCGTCCACAAAACATTTTTCCAACAGCCTTCTGGCTCGTCCATGTGATCTTTGAACTGCAGAAGGGCAGCAATGTTCTTTTTGGAGAGCAGTGGCTTTCTCCTTGCAGCCCTGCCATGCACACCATTGTTGTTCAGTGTTCTCCTGATGGTGGACTCATGAACATTAACATTAGCCAATGTGAGAGAGGCCTTTAGTTGCTTAGAAGTTACCCTGGGTTCCTCTGTGACCTCGTGGACTATTACACGTCTCGCTCTTGGAGTGATCTTTGTTGGTCTCCACTCCTGGGGAGGGGAACAATGGTCTTGAATTTCCTCCATTTGTACACAATCTGTCTGACTGTGGATCGGTGGAGTCCAAACTCTTTAGAGATGGTTCTGTAACCTTTTCCAGCCTGATGAGCTTCAACAACTCTTTTTCCGAGGTCCTTCAGAAACCTCCTTGATATACCTCCACAAACATGTGTTGTGAAGATCAGACTCTGATAGATCCCTGTTCTTTAAATAAAACAGGACGCTCACTCTCACCTGATCGTCATCCCACTGACTGACTGAAAACACCTGACTCTAATTTCACCTTCAGATTAACTGATAATCCTAGAGGTTCACATACTTTTGCCCTCACAGAGATGTAATATTGGATCATTTCCCTCAATAAATAAATGACAGAGTGTGATATTTTTGTCTCGTTTGTTTAATTGTGTTCTTTTTATCTATTTTTAGGACTTGTGTGAAAATCTGATGATGTTTTAGGTCATATTTATGCAGATATTTAGCACCACTGTAGCAAACTGGTTGGGGTTGTCAATGGAGTAGCTGAACAAAAAAAAAGTTAAAAGGCTAGCTTTTATCACACTATATAATAAAACATTAAATAACATTAAGCAGAAAATAACGTTAAATAAAAGAAATAGCTAGCTCGGAAGTTAGCTACCATTACTCCACAAAATAAAGTAAAATAGTGAAAATATAAGGTATTAAATAAAATAAAGTAATAAGACACAAAGAGACAATCACTGCAGTAGCTTAATACTTCTTTTCTATAAAATGTGGTGTGATGAAGTGAAATTACTGTTAGCACCCAGAAGTTGATTATTTTCCTTAAAATAAACGTCTCCTTACAGTAGTGGAGCGTCCGCTGTACACGCCCCCGTGAAGGAGCCGTTACTATAGAAACGATAACGTATTGTAACGAGCGCATTGATATAAACCTGCGCTACTGTCAGAGCTGCCGTTATAGAGAATTAATCAACACCTTCTGACCAATCAGGATCCAGCATTCTGAACAACAGCAGTGTGGTGTAAACAAAACAAAATCAAAGCCAAGCACAGCTACTCAGAACCTCGCAACCTGAATGAACTTTGAACTTTTGAAATGAATGAACTTTTTACTCACCTCCTGTGTTTCTCCTCCATGAAATTCTCACACTCGCATCATCTCAGCTCGTTCCGTGTGTGTGTGTGTGTGTGTGTGTGTGTGTGTGTGTGTGTGTGTATGGAGTTGACTCACATACGCACAGCTCTCTTTTGATGTTGCTACTCCGTGTGTGCCGGTTGCCCTGAACACTGAATTAAAGCTTATGCAGGAGAGGGAGGATCTGTGCACGTCACACACACACACACACACACACACACACACACACACACACACACACACACACACACACACACACACACACTTTCTATGTAATAATGATAATGACATCACAACATTTAATATCATTGCCATGACATTAACCCATCCCCCCCCCAACTAAAATATTTTAGACTAACTAACTAACTAATTAACTAATTAATTAATTAATTAATTGACATTGGCTCTTTAAACACAAACCACATGTTTTGTTTTCATCTTCATCATCTTCTTCTTTATCATTGTTATCATCATCTTCACATCTTTTTCATCCCCTCCTCCTCCTCCTCCTCCTCTTCCTCCTCCTCCTTCTTCTTCTTCTGGACGTTTCGGGGAAACAGAACAAAAACCTGATCCATTTCTTCTTCTTCATCTTTTCCTTCTTCTTCTAATTGTTATTAAACCTGCTCTTCTCTTTCCCTTTATTACAGCTTGTATCTGTACTTAACTAGGTTAATGACGTCTGGTTATATCATAGTGTGTATGTGTGTGTGTGTGTGTGTGTGTGTTTTCGTGCTCTGACGTGACACACTGGTGACGTAAACAGACAACCTTCGTGACAAGGGCGCTGTTTTGTCACCATGGTAACCATGATAGAGTGGAATGAAGCCGTCACGGGTGAAAATCGTCCCATTTTTGTGTGTGTATGTGTGTGTGTGTGTGTGTGTGTGTGTGTGTGTGTGTGTGTGTGTGTCTGTGTAGCCTCAGTAAACACACACACTGTTTGATAAGTGATATTTTCTTAATGTTACAGTTGCCCGTGAATGACTCACACACACGCACACACATTAGTCACTGCTGCACACGGACCATCACTAACAGACACACACACACACACACACACACACACACACACACACACACACACACACACACACACACACACACAGAGCCATAAAGATAAACTGCTTTTTATGGAGATAGTGGAGGTAAAGTAGGGATGGTTAATGGATTACTGTGTTCAGTACTAAACATTTCTGATGGAAAAAAACATTATACACATTTTTGTGTGTGAATATTATATATTGTGTAAAATGTTATCATCATTTTATCATAAACTTCTGTTTTTTATATTAATTTAACCACAGTAATGTTTTTATATATATATATATATATATATATATAGTATATGTTTTATTTTTCTTTTTTTCGTACTTATGATCTAAACAATTACCACAATATTTTTTAATTCAATTCAGTTTTCTTTGCAGCTTTACAGAAATATATAAACTCAGGATATAGATTTTAAATGTATGAATTTATCTCTAATGAGCAGCCAGAGGTGACGGTGGTGAGGAAAAACTCCCTGAGACGATATGAAGAAGAAACCTTGAGAGGAACCAGACTCAAAAGGGAACCCATCCTCATCTGGGTGACACCGGATAGTGCGATTATAAATAAATAAATAAATCTCTTCTATAAATGTGCTAATGCTACATGGTCAGATAATGCAGTTGTGTAACCAGGAAAATTCATTACAGTTTTTGTTGAACAATTGTAGTTGTAGCCATCATAGCATAACTGTTCATATGAATTGAGGTCCAAAGCCATCTTTATGGTTTTTAAGTGGTACCATCCTCAGTAATCTCAATGATCTTTAGGCTGCACCATGTGGGGGCCATCTACAGCAGCAGCATGTGACTTCCAATTGATGAGATCTCCAACCAGAAGTACGGCATCAGGATGGATCAGGCAGGCCCAGAGAGAAGAAGGGGTCGGGATCACTGGCATCTCAGGAGTATCAAGTGCAGCTCAACAGAAAAAGTGAGAGAGAGAGAGAGAGAGAGAGAGACAGAGAGAGAGAGATTATTAGGTATGCTTATTGTCCCGTAATGGTTAAGGACAGTGTACTTTGCATGAGTGAAAGCAGGGACTCCTGCAAGACTAGTTATGACAGCATAACTAAAAGGGAGAGCCAGAAGGTAACACAGACATGAGGGCTCCCTGGGACATAAGGCAGCCAGCCACTCCACCATCAACAAACCTGGGTGAACACGTGAAGGTGGGGGGGTGACAGCATCCAAACATCCCAGTTCACCACAACACACTATGCCAGTGAGCCTCTAGATCTGCTCCTTTACCTAAGACCTATTCCCGAAAAGCTTGACTAAACAAATATGTTTTCAGCCTGGACTTAAACACTGAGACTGTGTCTGAGTCCCGAACACTAACTGGAAGGCTGTTCCATAACTGTAGGGCTTTGTAAGAGAAAGCTCCTCCCCCTGCTGTAGCCTTCACTATTCGAGGTACCAACAAATAGCCTGCACCTTTTGATCGAAGTAGGCGTGGCGGATCATAAAAGACCAAAAGTTCACTTAGGTACTGTGGCACGAAGCCATTTAGTGCTTTATAGGTCAATAGTAGTATTTTATAATCAATGCAAAATTTCACTAGGAGCCAATGCAGTGTGGATAAGATACGGTTGATGTGGTCATATCTTCTAGTGAGGACTCTTGCAGCTGCATTCTGGACTAACTGGAGTTTGTTTATGCTCCTACTGGAACATCCAGACAGTAAAGCTTAATCAAGCCTTCAACACAGTAAGTCAGTCCTATTCACTCTATATAGGCTCACTACTTAGGGTATAAAATAATGGTGTTGGTATGTAGTGCCCTAAATGACCAAGAGAACACCATTTGAGATTCATCATCAGACGCTGGCTTTTGGATCTGACGCTGATAACACCTTGGATGGTTCTTTTCCTCTTTGGCCCGGAGAACATGACGGCCGTTTTGTCCAAAAACTATTTGAAATGTCGACTCGTCGGACCACAAAACACGATTCCACTGTGCTACTGTCCATCTCAGATGAGACCGAGGGCAGAGAAGTGGGCGGAGCTTCTGGACAGTGTTGATGTACGGCTTCTGCTTTGCATAGTAAAGCCTTAACTAGCATCTGTGGATGCAGCGGCGAATGGTGTTGACTGACAAAGGTTTACCAGAGTATTCCCGAGCCCATGTCAGGATCTCCATTACAGACTCATGAGGGTTTTTAAGACAGTGACGTCTGAGGGATCGGAGATCACGAGCATTCAGAAGTGGTTTTCGGCCACGCCCTTTACGCACCGAGATTTGACCGGATTCCTTGAATCTTTTAATTATATTGTGCACTGTAGAAGGTTAAAAACCCAAAATCCTACCGATTTGTCTTTGGGAAATGTTGTTCTCAAAGTGTTGGATCATTCTGTCAGCAGATTGTTGAGCCTCGACCCATCCTTGCTCTTGAAGGACTAGGCCTTTTTTGGAGGCTCCTTATATACTACGATTAGACGATTGTCAACTTCTCACATCACTATTAGTCCTAAATCGCCCCTGTCCCAACTTTTTTGGAACGTGTTGCATGCATCAATTTCAAAATAAACGTTTATCTTCAAAAAACTATGCAGTTGATTAGATAAAACATCAAATACCTTGTCTTTATACGTTTTTTTTGTTTAAATACAAGTCAAAGTACATTTACTAATCACTCCTCTGTGTTTTTATTAGCGTTTTCCATACTGTCCCAACTTGTTCGGAATTGGGGTTGTATACTGTGTTTATGCTGCACTATAGTAAAGTGTATGACGTCACATCATAATCAGTCATTCACACATTATAGTAAAGTCACCACATTAAACCCAATCACCTACTCGCAGTGCTGTTGCACTCTGTGTCCACCAGAGGGAGGTGTTTACTGTGCAGTTTTCTTCAAGTATTTGTTAGTCTGAGTTTTATTTGAATTCTCGACACTAAACTCGGAACTACTCATCGTTTTAACAGCTTTATGATAGTTAATATTTACAGTGATCAGCCATAACCTTAAAAACAACTGACAGGTGAAGTAAAAAAACATTGATTATCTCAATTGGTTACAATGGCACCTGTCAAGGGGTGGGATTTATTACACACCGCTGAAAGCACCTACAATGGGCATCAGAATTGGACCATGGCGCAATGGAAGAAGGTGGCCTGGTTTGATGAATCACATTTTCTTTTACATCATGTGGACGGCCGGGTGCGTGTGCATCGCTTACCTGGGGAAGAGATGACACCAGGATGCATTATGGGAAGAAGGCGAGCCGGCGGAGGCAGTGTGATGCTCTGGGCAATGTTCTGCTGGGAAACCTTGGGTCCTGGCATTCATGTGGATGTTACTTTAAAAACGTACCACCTACCTAAACACTGCTGCAGACCAAGTTCACCCCTTAACGTTATTCCCTAATGGCAGTGGCCTCTTTTAGCAGGATAATGCTCCCTGATACACTGCAAACATTGTTCAGGAACGGTTTGAGGAACATGACAAAGAGTTCAAGGTGTTGATTCGGCCTCCAGATTCCCCAGATCTCAATCCGATCGAGCGTCTGTGGGATGTTCTGGACAAACAAGTCCGATCCATGGAGGCCCCACCTCACAACTTACAGGACTTAAAGGATCTGTTGCTAACGTCTTGGTGCCAGATCCCACAGCACACCTTCAGAGGTCTCGTGGAGGCCATGCCTTGATGGATCAGACCTGTTTTGGTGGCACAAGGGGGAGGGCAGGTGGTTTTAATGTTATGGCTGATCGGTGTATATCTGAGACTCGCTGAGGTGGGAAACACACACAGTCGGTTACATAACATACATAAACAGGCCATAATACTGTTGTCTAAGTAACTAAGTAAAATAAATGATGAATTAAGATTGAATATAGTTATAGATAACGAAATAAATGTAGCTCACAATCACTGACTTAGCGTCAGTAAAGCTCATGATTATTAGCACTGACAGATTTTGGTTATTAGCTTAAATGTAATAGCTGTACAACGTAATATGCTGCCGTAACCTCTGTAATTACATTTCAGTGAAAAACAAAACAACAAAAAATAACAAGTATAAATGAACAGCTTTTAAAATGTCTTTATTTATTTTCAAAAGAAAAAAAAAATAAAGGAGGGGGAAAAAAAGTCATGCGAACACATGAAGCATCTCCGAGCGAAACCTCGTCAAGTCTGAAAGCAAGGAAAAATAATAATAATAATAATAATAATACACATGGAAATATATTTAGATTTATATATAGCTATATATATATGATGATATAAAACTCAAAGTAAAGTTGCACACGAACAGTTTGATGTTAAACAGCTGGTGTTAATCAGCTGCACAGGGTGGAGTTTTTGCATAGATGAAATAACACTACAGCAGGTTTAATCGCTCTGAGCCGGGAAAGTTCCAGGAAAACCGATTGTTGTCGGACGCCGAATTAATCACGCAGGTCATCATAGAAACACTGCGGTTCAAGATCGGTCCGTTTTCCAGCGTTTAAAACTCCGCCTCCACCACGCAGTGGCAGAGACCAGCGCCAAAATATTACAATAAAATAAAATACAGAGGCATTTACAGCGTTGTTAGAAAACACACTGCAGCTACAACACTCTCACAAACACGCACTCACACACAAACACTTATATAAATTATATATATTATATATTACACTAATTACATAAAAACAGTGTACAGTTAGAGAGTGTGTTACACTTAGAGTTAGCGGCAATGCTAATCCAACACACACACACACGCTTTAATGATTTAAGATGATGGCATGAGTCAACCAAGAGTAAAGTGGACAAGGTTGTAGTGTAGAGGGGCAGAACAGCACCCCCACATGGTGCACCAACATTACTACGCATCCAAAGGCTAGTCGCCAACACAAACGTTAGCAACTTAAATACAAATAGCAACCACTAACATCAGCGGTTATCTCGCATGCTAATATGTAAGCAAAGTCTGGCTAATTGGGGAAGGAGAGAAGTCCCAGTACGAGTTCGTTGTTTCAAAGGCGGCCATGTTGAAGAGCAACGTGGCAAAGCTTTCTAGAAGTCTCTACTAAACGTTTAAAGATCGTCCTGTTTTAGTTCCCGCGTTTGTAAAATTGTGAATATGGAAATGTTTAGTGAAGTTTGAATTTTCAGTTTGTAGTCAAGTTACAAAAAGAAAAAAAAAAAAGAAGAAGAAGAAGAAATAAAATACTAAATAACATTGAGTCGCCACCACATTGTTTTTCATTTTAACATGCAATACCTGAAGTGGACACTAGGAGCGGCGCGCTACATCACAATTACATTACTGGTTCAGCACTCACAGTATTAATGCGCAATATTTACTGTGCATCATTTCGCTCACACCAAAGCACATTCTAATAAACCCTTCCAGCTTCATGCTAACCCTGCGGCGTCAAATCTCACGACTGCGGTCTGATTGCGGTCTGCTCGGTTTACATTTTGCGTAATTAGGCACGGGTTGTGAATTATATACCATTTTTTTCTTTTTTTAACGTATATTTATTCACAAGACGCTACAAAGAGCAAGCACCTATTTATGCTACCCGTCATGTTAATATTGCCTAGCTAGCTAGCTAGCTAACTTGATTGACTACCAGCAAATAAGTAACTTTATTTGTTCGTTGCTAGCTAGCCATCGCTTGGTGTCCATATCTCCCGGTTGCTTAGTAACAGTGTTCTCATGACTTTCTCAGCTTTAACCGTGTTCAAATTCTTTGGAAATGCTAGCATTTATGCTAGTTACCTAAATTTCCAACAGCTCTGAGTTTACAAGTTGCAACATAATGTTAACATTTCAAAATGTCAGGAAACATGGACGCTCCTCTCTTTTCCGCCGCCACTGTTTTTCATGCTAACTAAAAAAGGCGACGTTCTAGCTAGTGTGTATATCTCCTAGTTGCCTAGCAACAGTTGAGCGTATCTTGTTTAAATTTGCGTGTACAATTGTAGTCGAGTCTTTTTTCACAAATTTACCGACACGTCTGTGAGAAATGTTGACGTTCCTGACTGTTCTAGTTCTATATCTAGTTTCCACCGTCACCGTTTCCTTACTTTATCTATAAACGTCTACGTTTTTCCTCTGTAGCTTATGCTTGGTGCGTATATTTCTTAGTTGCTTAGCAACAGTGTTACCCTGGCATCTTTTAGCACTCCAATGTCGAGTGAACCGTGTTCAGATTCTTCAGCTAGCTTTGCTAGTTGGGACATGATGTGGACATTTCAAGATATGAAATGAAACAACGGTAGTTGTACGAAGCCTTTTCTCAATAATTTACCAACACATCTGAGTGAAATGTCGACCTTCTGGATGATTCTGTCCCATCTCCGCTGTCGCTGTACCTTTCGTTAGCTAGCTAGCTGGTGAATACTTGGCGTGTATGTTTCCCAGCTGCCTAGAAACACTGTTCTCACAGCTGTATTGTATGTGTTTGACATTTCATACAAGGCACAAATTCACAATATTAATGTGAACACGTGAAGAATTTGTGTCACGAAGTCAAATTTACGACTTTGTAAACGTATAACGTGTGAGATTTTGACAACCACAGCCTTCCCTTCAAGCATAGCACTCTAATAAAGCATCCTAAAGCATCTGTCTCATGTCTTATAAAGTCTTTTTTTATTTGTATTTTATATATATATATATATAATTTTTTTTTTCAAATAAAGTGAGGGATGGAACCAGCCGGCCGTTTGATTCAGATCACGAGGAGTGGAGTTTGTTTGTGATAATGGTTAAGACATACTGAACACGAAGCCTTCATGGGAGTTTATGATCTCTCTCTCGCTCTCTCTCTCTCTCTCTCACACACACACACACACACACACACACACACACACACACACACACAGAGTCTGTTTCTGCACTGTAGAAAAGTGTGTATTTCCTCTGTGAGTGAGCTTCAAGTCGATCATGGGGACAGATCGGAGATCACCAGTTTGTCCATTTTGTTTCCGATCTCAGACGTAACAGGAAGCTCATCACACTCATAGTCATCCTCAAAAGACCTGCAACAACAACACACACACACACACACACACACACACACACACACACACACACACACACACACACACACACACACACACACACACACCGTTAACTAAACAGTGCACATCAAACATCTCTAATCCAAAAACTCATAAAAACACATAACCACAAAGTCTAATTGCTAACTAAATAAGATAATAAGATGATGACTAATTTATAAACGCTTAGCATCCAACTAGAGGCTACTTGCAAATATTACTGCTATCCACTACCAAACTAAATGCTAGAAGCTAACCCACACGCTAACCAGGTACCGGTTAACCCACATTACAGCAGTTTGTGAAGTGTTTAGTAATTTTAGCAGATCGTTCCCTAATCCTGGCTTACAAATGCTAGCATTCCTAGTGGGTAAACATTAGCGGCTAACAATAAGTGTTAAATTAAGGACTTTGGAATGATATAGGTGTGTGTGTGTGTGTGTGTGTGTGTGTGTGTGTGTGTGTGTGTGAGAGAGATTACCCGTCGTGCAGCTGCTCACTGACCGTCTCCTCTGCTACTAGGATCTCGTACTCCTCTGATGCATACTTATCCCAGTCTGAGGGCTCTGGACCCTCACTGTCCACATCCTACACACACACACACACACACACACACACACTTTAGTGCATTACAGACATACAGTATATAGTCGGATAGGTACAGGGTGGAAACTGAAGACAGACCTTCTGAACGGAGAACGGGTCTCTCTGCTCATGGTCCAGGTATTTATCCAGGTTAAAGAACGTGTCGAAGAAGATGTGGGCCATCCTGCAGCGCTTCAGATCACGCAGAGTGATCTTACCTATACACACACACACACACACACACACACACACACACACACACACACACACACACACACATTTTAGTTGAATACTCATGGTATAGCATAACCGAAAGGGGACCCTGCTGTAAGTGAAGAGGACCTGAATGAGACACAGTATAAGGTGACGAGACTGATGTCTCTTTGAGAGTGTTACTTTTGAGAGTTACATTTCAGTGTTACTTTTGAGAGTGTTACTTTTGAGAGTTACATTTCAGTGTTACTTTTGAGAGTGTTACTTTTGAGAGTGTTACTTTTGAGAGTGTTACATTTCAGTGTTACTTTTGAGAGTGTTACATTTCAGTGTTACTTTTGAGAGTGTTACTTTTGAGAGTGTTACTTTTGAGAGTGTTACATTTCAGTGTTATTTTTGAGATTGTTATTTTTGAGAGTGTTACTTTTGAGTGTTACTTTTGAGTGTTACATTTCAGTGTTACTTTTGAGAGTGTTACTTTTGACAGAATTACTTTCGAGAGTGTTACTTTTCAGAGTGTTACATTTCAGTGTTATTTTTGAGATTGTTATTTTTGAGAGTGTTACTTTTGAGAGTGTTACTTTTGAGAGTGTTACTTTTGAGTGTTACATTTCAGTGTTACTTTTGAGAGTGTTACTTTTGAGTGTTACATTTCAGTGTTACTTTTGAGAGTGTTACTTTTGAGAGTGTTACTTTTGAGAGTGTTACATTTCAGTGTTATTTTTGAGAGTGTTACTTTTGAGAGTGTTACTTTTGAGTGTTACTTTTGAGAGTGTTACTTTTGAGAGTGTTACTTTTGACAGAATTACTTTCGAGAGTGTTACTTTTCAGAGTGTTTCTCTGAGTGTTGTCTTTAACGGTGAACACCCTGTGCCATAAGATTGGTCACAGAAACTTAATGCAGCCAATCATTCGATTTGTTGCTTTGCCATGTTGGAACAAATTTCCATAAAATAGAGCACATTTGAACTTGTATGACACTCATCACCGGACTTGTAGCTCGGTACAACATAATGGTTGCTTGTCGACCTGTGAGAACTTTGACCTTTGAGCGGTTACTAACCATGGCTCTCTGGTTTGACGAGGTCAAGCATCTGGCACAGCAGATCTTGGAAGGGCAGCGGTTCTATTCCCATCCCCTCCATCCGCTCACACTGTTCCTCATAGAAATATTCCAGCTCATACATGGAGAGAACGCCATCGCCATCCAGATCCATACAGCGGAACCAGTATTCCACACTGCACACACACACAAATACACATCATCATAAACACACTCATGATACACTAACACACATCACATAGTTTCTGTCATCGGTTGTGTCTCAGATTTTAAAACTGGTGTTTTGTTTTGATTTTCTTCATTTTCCTACTGCGTTGTCCCAAACCACACGTTCTAGAGTTACCTTGTCGGGTTCTTCTTGTCCTCTTCTGATATGAGGAACCACACAAACTCAGCATAACTCATACGTCCCTCTCTCTGCACAGAGTTTCCCCTGAAACACACATACACATTTCCTGAAAATGCTAATAACGAACATCCTAAAAATACTAACATTGCTACAAATGCGGCTGATAACGAATGCCTTGAAAATGTCAACACTGCTAATAATAACCTAAAAAGTGGTAATATACAGTGTAATGTGTGTGTGTATGTGTGTGTGTGAGTGTGAATGAAGACAGTGGTGGTGGTGTCGTGGTCTCACCGAGTGACAGCTCCTGAGAAAAGCCTCTCGATGATCCTGCTGGATGAAGCTGCGATGATATAAAGCACATTTCAGCACAAACTCCATTTTTAGTGCATCACCTAAACACATCTCCATGAACGTGTCTGAATTAGCGCTGAGCAACGCGGCAAAAATATCACGCTGCCACAAAAATATAACTCGCCGCCTCAGAGCTCACGGAACATGATAGCTTTCACAATATTTAGTTCTGCTGAGGTTTGATAAAGAAGTTCCCGGGAAACTGCAGTGTCACATTTAAAAAAAGCCACAATGCACTTAAAGAGGCTCATCGTGACAATATCTCATGATCTTGACATCGTAAGATGGTGTTGCTCAGATCAAAAAATACACACAAACAAATGTATTCTTACTTAAAATGTAATTTTACGAGTTATAAACAGAAATATATATATATATATAAGTCCTATTAATGATTTATTACAGAAATGTGGTGAATTGCTAAATACTGATAATAAAAAGTACTGTTACATTAAATACAGTCACGGGTTCAACTTGTTTACAGAAAAAAAAACAACATTTTTTCTCAACTATTCACAAATTGGATTGCAATGAAGACATGAGTATTTTGTTATTTACCGTCATTATTTTAGTCAATTTAATACAATGTATTTATTTATTATGAATAAAGTATTATTATGATAATTCTATGATTTGTTAATGTTGTCTTTTGCAATTACAATTAAACATATATATGATTATTAAACCCATTCCTAGATATTTCTTCCTAATTTCCTAATATCATGTAGCTCCTTTCTAATAAATAAATAAATAAATAAACGCTTAAAATAAAAGAAATATTACATAAAAATTGAGAAATATGACATTATTCTGACTATATTTAATATATTTTCACTTGACATGACTGTTTTTTTGCAGTGTTTCCCAATACGGCGGAACCCACACAGTTTCAGTTAGCAATCGATGCTAAGTTTAATTACAGTGTAATTTTAGTAATTCTAAGCATTTTCTGAATAATTAACCAACACATCTGAGGTAAATGTTGACGTTCCGGATATTTCTGTCTCATTTCCGATATCATTGTGACTTTATATTGTCTGTATTAAAGACTTTACAGTGACATACTACCTAACTAAATCGTTATCCTTCAGTTGCCTAGCAATAGCTTCCTCGTGACATACTGTAGCATGTGATCAACTATTCAAGTCGAAAGAATGAACCTTTAAACAGGTATCAAATCTGAAAGAACGAGGTTTTTAAAAAAAATACACTAGCAGTGTCGCATGCCCTGTATTTAGAGCTGTGTGAATAATGTCAAAACAGTGTGTGTGTGTGTGTGTGTGTGTGTGTGTGTGTGTGTGTGTAAACTCGTTTGGGATCCTCACCGTGGTCGTTGTAGCGGGAGAGATCTTTGGGGTCGATGAAGAGGTCATGGTCGGTGTCCAACTCCCAGAACTTACAATAAATGACATAGAAGTGTTCATAAGAGAAATAATCAGTGATCTGATTAATGTCGTCCTCCTCCTCCAACAGAGCCAGAGTCTGTACACACACACACACACACACACACACACACACACACACACACACACACAATAAATACCTTATTTTATACTTATGTATAGTGTTTCTTTTATATTTATATCAGCTAGGTGGCTATTTAGCAACTCCAAATATTTGTATTCAAAACATCGTATGGTTCTTTGGGCAATAAATTGAATTTTAGGGGGAGTGATAGCTCAGTGGTTAATGCGTTGGGCTACTGATCAGAAGGTCGTGAGTTCAAATCCCAGCACCGCCAAGCTGCCACTGTTGGGCCCTTGACCAAGGCCCTTAATTGCTCAGATGTATAAATGAAATAAATGTAAATTGCTCTGGATAAGGGCGTCTGCCAAATGCCATACATGTAATGGTAAGCGAACGCTAGTCAGCTAGCTTAAACAAACAGTTTAAAACATTTTATTGTAAAAACATGGGGGAATATCCCATATGGAAAAGTGATTTATTTCAAAATATATTTAGAGAGTATATACAAAAAACTTGAAAAACTAATAATGTATTGGGTTAGGATTGTGAATATATCTGAACTGCACGGCAATATACTCACAATCTTAACCAAATACATTATTTATACTGTAATACAGTTTATCTTTAAACGTACAGATCAAAATGTTGTTTTTTTTAAATATGCCAATTTCAGATATTTACATACAGTAGATATACTGGAATATATTGTTTTTCAAAGCAAAAAAAAAAAAAAAAGGCAAAAAATATATTATTTTGACTATAGATAAATACTTATATACTTCAGTGAGGCCTCGTCTAAATACGTCAATAGTTACTCCATATTTCTCCTCATGGTCACCGGCATCCTTATTGCCATGGCAACACTACTTCTCTTTCAAGTATAGCTGGCAAAAAGGCAATATCACATGTAACTGGTGAAAAACGTGAATTCATTATAGCTCTAATGGCAGTTTCCATATCAAATCCGCTGTATGTAAGAAGTCCATTCCAGATTTTTGGTGTGCCTTCAGAACTAGCTAGCTACGTTAGCTGTGTCAGGGAAAGTAACCTTTAAGTTAAGACATAAGTACATATGAATTATTTGAAATAGGGCTTAACACAGCTAGAGCTTGTTAGCAAGCTCATTTTTAAATTCGATTGGTTACTCTGTTAGTATCCGTGCTCTGTCATGTCATCTGTCAAGAATAATTTCAAATCACACTGGAAAGCACTGAAAAAATATAATTAATGGCCAAAACATATGGCCAAAAGTATGTGCACCCCTGATGTGCTTGTTGAACATCCCATTCCAGATTTTGCCGTTATAATAAGCTCCACTCTTCTGGGAAGAGATTTTGGGGCGTGGCTGTGGGGATTTGTGTTCATTCAGCTACTATTAGTGAGGTTGATGTCAGGTGCTGATGTTGGGTGAAGAGGCTCCAGTTCCAGTTCATCCCAAAGATGTTCAGTGGGGTTGAGGTCAGGGCTCTGTGCAGGACACTCCAGTTCTTCTACCTTCTTCTAACCTTCACACACCATGTCTTCATGGAGCTCGCTTTGTGCACATTGTGTCATGCTGGAACAGGTTTGGGCCGCTTAGTTCCAGTGAAGGGAAATTGCAATGCTACAGCGTACAGAGACATTCTATACAATTGTGTGCTTCCAACTTTGAGAAAGAACCACATATGCGTGTGATGGTCAGGTGTCCAGAAACTTTTGGCCGTATAGTGTACAGTGCCCTCCACTAATATTGGCACCCTTGGTAAATATCTTTATTGTTTAACCTTGTGAAATCCTCTGCTCTCATGGATATCAAACAATTGCAAACACAACACCGGTTTATTAAAAAAAACTTTGTTAAATATAGGTGTGCAACAATTATTGGCACCCCTATGAATTCATATGAGAAAAATATATTTGAAGTATATTCCCATTCATATTTTTAATTTTTTTAGTACACCTGGGTGACTAGGAACAGGAAATTGTTCAACCATGACTTCCTGTTTCACAGGGGTATAAATATGAAGTAACACATAGGCCAAATTCCCTTAGTCATTCATAACAATGGGTAAGACCAAGGAATATAGCTGTGATGTGCAGCAAAAGGTTGTTGAACTTCACAAAATGGGAAGTGGCTATAAGAAAATAGCACAAGCATTGAAAATGTCCATTTCCACCATCAGGGCAATAATTAAGAAATTCCCGTCAACTGGAAATGTTATGAATCAACCTGGAATTGGACGTGTGTCTATATCGTCTCAACGCACTGTAAAGAGGATGGTTCGAGTGGCCAAAACATCTCCAAGGATCACAGCTGGAGAACTGCAGAAGTTAGTTGCGTCTTGGGGTCAGAAAGTCTCCAAAACTACAATCCGAAGTTACCTACATCACCACAAGTTGTTTGGAAGGGTTTCAAGAAAAAAGCCTCTACTCTCATCCAAAAACAAACTCAAGCGTCTTCAGTTTGCCAGACACTACTGGAACTTCAGATGGGATCGGGTTCTATGGTCAGATGAAACCAAAATAGAACTTTTTGGTAATAAACACCAGAGGTGGTTTTGGAGCACACAGAGAGGTAGCCATATGGAAAGGTACCTCATGCCCACGGTTAAATATGGTGGTGGCTCTTTAATGTTTTGGGGCTGTTTTTCTGCCAGAGGACCTGGACATTTTGTTAGGATACATGGCATCATGGACTCTATCAAATATCAACAGATATTAAATGAAAACCTGACTGCCTCTGCCAGAAAGCTTCGAATGGGCCGTGGTCGGATCTTCCAGCAGGACAATGATCCAAAACATACATCAAAATCAACACAAAAATGGTTTACTGACCACAAAATCAAGGTCCTGCCATGGCCATCCCAGTCCCCTGACCTGAAACCCATAGAAAACCTGTGGGGTGAACTGAAGAGGAGAGTCCACCAGCATGGACCTCGAAATTTGAAGGATCTGGAGAGATTCTATATGGAGGAATGGTCTCAGATCCCTTGCCATGTATTCTCCAACCTCATCAGGAGAAGACTCAGAGCTGTTATCTTGGCAAAGGGAGGCAGCACAAAGTACTGACTAAAAGGGTGCTGATAATTGTTGCACACCTATATTTAACAACGATTTTTTTGATAAACCTGTGTTGTGTTTGTAATTGTTTGATATCCATGAGAGCAGAGTATTTTTGTGATTTTTTTAACAAAAGATCAAAAGGTTAAACAATAAATAAAACAATTTTTCACAGCCTTCTTTGCTCATAGTTACCGAAGGGGCCGATATTAGTGGCAATATTATTATGTTCCATGTGCGAGTATCTACTTCTGTAAATGAATAGATCATTGGATGTCATGCTTATTTTAGGGTATAAAGCATTAAGGAACTGTAATTATAGAAAACCTATAAAGCGAGTAGCCTGTGTGCAGTACATGTTCACTATGTTAGGCTCGGTGGTGTGAATTCAGCAATACTACTTTTAAACGAGTAGTGTTTGTTTTTAGCGTGCCTTAGCCTGATGTCACAGAGTTTCACACGAGCTTTAAATAAGCCTGACCTGACTACTCCAGCAAAGTGTTCACTTGGTCACAAAGCAGGGTTTAAACCAAATTAACAGGGGGAAAAAATTGGATAAAGTGAGTGAAGGGGCAGCGAATCCTTCAGTAGCAGGTGTGTTTGTGTTTGACGATGAACGAGTGTGTACCTGCAGGAAGTTGCTTCTCCTGAGCTCAGTCATGGTAATCCTGCCTGTCCATGAGCGATTCACTGTGTAAAATATCCTCTGGATCACCTACACACACACACACACACACACACACACACACACACACACATCAGCTTACTGTATAGACACAGGGAAATCATTCCAATTGGTCATTTTTATACACCGATTTTCCACAACAGTTTTCCATGAATAAACAGTTCGGGGTGTGGTTGTGGTGGACAGTTTGGAGGTGGAAGGTTGCTTGAGTTCATCCCTGTTTACTAAGTGGAGTTATATGTGCATTGTGTGTGTGCTAACTTGCTAATAAATAGTGCTGAAGTGACAATAGCTGAACGCTAATGTTTCAGACCAGCTTCTGCTTCCTGGTAGTTTTGTGCTCGAGGGAGCGATGGAACAGGAAGCGACCAAATATGGGCGTGTGTGTTAGGGGGCAGTGGCCTCACTGTTTCCGTGATGTCACACTTGACTATAATTACTAGACCCTCCAACACACACACACACACACACACACACACACACACACACACACACACACACACACACAGGCGGGTCCCAGCTGTCCACAGACAGACAGACAGACACGCAGCGGTCCGTGCCTGAGTTTGATGAACTCAGCTCAGATATTTAAAAATAATCCCACACTTTCCAGGGACCGTGGCTATGTTTCAGCTACAGAATGAAAAGACAAGTACGGGCCTGTAAAGACAGCATGGCCGCCTCAGTGATGAGCGATTCTGATGCTTAATGTGATTGAGTGAAAGTGACGTACGGTGGTGATGTAGCGGGAATGGAATTCAGGAGCGTCTTTTAAAAATGTCAGACCCGGATGAGTGTCCACGACGTCCTGAAAGGGGAAAACAAACTAGCATGATTAGACAGAAATGAACAAGAAATGAACACAAAGACCTGATTTACACACACACACACACACACACACACACACACACACACACTGATCTGACCTGTAAGAGGGGGATGAAGTCTTCCTGTTCCAGGTACGTGAAGCCCGGCTTGGCCAGCAAGTAAACAAACTTGGACGCATCATCATAGCAGCTGTGTAACAACCTGCGGAGAGGGAAAGGGAATGTCTATGTGTTTTAATATTTTACCCGTCTTTCGGATGAGACGTTAAACCGAGGTCCTGACTCTCTGTGGTCAATCCCAGGTCACTTCTCGTAAAGAGTAGGGGTATCACCCCGGTGTCCTGGCAAAATTGCCCCATTGGCCCTTGTCTATCATGGCCCCCTAATAATCTCCATCCCTGAATTGGCTATATCACCCTCCTCTCCTCTCTACCTATAGCTGGTGTGTGGTGGGCGTTCTGGCGCACTATGGCTGCCATCGTATCATCCAGGTGGAGGCTACACACTGGTGGTGTTTGAGGAGATTTACCCCCTTGTACTATGTAAAGCACTTTGAGTGTCTAGAAAAGCGCTATATAAATGTAATTAATTATTATTATTATTACTATTATAATTATAAGTAGTTCCAGTAGTTCTGGATGTCTTGAACAATAATTTACTTCTGTTTGCAGCTTCCTGCATTTGTATCTCACTTCCTGCTGCCATGTAAGACTGCACCTCCCCAAAAGGGTTCACGTCTACGTCTAAAGCGGCGTTCACACCACTAGACTTTCAGCATGTGATATCTATTTGGAGACCGCTGCGAATATGGGCGGCTACCGGATATGACATCACACGCCAATGTGTTGGGTTTTTTAAAAATAATTTCACAAATATTTGTTTCAATGTTAAAATATACCATCTGTTCCTGTATACCAGCGACGCCTCAATCCAGGCAGCTTCTCTTTTGATGTTGATTTTATATTCTTTTAAAGCGGTGTTGTATAAAACGGGACGGTGCGACACTGCAATAATCGGTGCTTCCTCCATCTTGGATTTTCTGAACAGGTCACGCCGTGACACGTCGGTCTTCTATTGGTCACGTGTCTTCACGTGATACAAATTCGCAGTTCACCAAACTTAAACTTTGGAACGCAACGAAATGAGAAAGTTCTTCGCTCGAGTTTTCGTTTCCGGTCTCCAGCATATATTCGCATGCGTATGAATGGAAGTCAGTGGAACGGAAAGTGTAGCGGGACCGCCCCTTAACCCTCCAAGAAGTTTATTCTCACTTGGATACTATAGATTTGTTCCTAAGAGTTGCTGGTGGAATCATTAAGGCTGTCATGTGCTTATCCCAGGACTCTTATTTACAATCTGATCAGCAGGTCTCAGAGGGTTTTTTTTTCCAGTGATGATGAAAAAGACTGGATTTTCAGTAGAAATCTGTATTTCTGTGACAATGTCTCAAAGTTAAAATCACTACATTTCTCTACAATCATATATTTGTAAAGTCATAAGATGATTTTTTAGCATCAGACGGATTCAGATCTAAATTGCTACCAAATCTAAACGTAGTAAGGCCTAACACCCATCACTGGATATATCTGCCACTACGTACACTTTGTATTTATCATGGCAGTTTGTATTATTGTGACAGCTAGCTATCAGCATTCAGCTAGTTTGTATAGACTGTTATCATGCTAGAAAACATTTGAGAGATTTTTAGTTATGTTTGTAGTTAGCATCAGCTAATGTTTACCAAAAAAAATTATTCTTGGTTCTTTGGTGAAAAAGGCACAAGTTGGATGCAACATAAACGGTACCTGAAGGATGAGAGAATTCTGTACTGTTCTTGTGATGAGATTAATTTAATGACCTGATTTACCATCTAGTGCCTGTTTCTGCCTTTTCCCCCAAGACACACATTACCACAGCCTCCTCTAATCTCGTGCAAAATCAGCGGAAGTGGCCAAAGAAGGTATTCCCGAGTTTCAGATCTGACCTGACCACTAGTTGAAGGACATCTCAATTCTGGACACCTTCACCGAGTGTCAGTACTGAGGCTGTCATTATAGATATGAATAAATATGGACTTCCTGGCTAAACTGATTGATCATTAGAAAAGAGCTTAGCGCAACTGAACACAGCGCACATGTTCTACCTTGTGAAATGCCTGACATTTGGTACACATTGGGTAACTGTAGCTCAAAAGTCCAAGGAAATCTAGATCAGACTTCTAAAAAGTCTCAGGCAGGTCACCTGAAGGAGCGACAAATCCAAGTTTGGTATCACTGCGTCAAAACAGATAAACATTTCAGCAATATAAGAACATTTTGGCTAAATCATCAGAACCTTAAGATCTTAGAGCCGCACCATATCCAAGTTTGGTGACTTCTGGTCAGAAGGTCAATGAGATATGAGAGTAACCCCGGTTTTGGACAATTTGGTCAACATTCTAGCTATACCAGTATAAGTCAAGTCAGGTCAGGTCATAGTAGACTTGCTCATCCAAGTGAGAACATGTGAATTTGGTTAAGGAGATAAGGATAAAGAGAGAACACAATGAACAATTTGTGTGCAGGATCTTTTGGTCACCAAATTTGGACAGGATCTACCAAACTTGGCATGCTTTTTGGCTCTTAGGTATGCATTACATTTTGTAAGTTGGTAACTCAAAGTCAAAATGTCTAGCAGGTATAGAAGGTTAACCATAATTGTGGACATTTTGGTCACATTAGGCCCTAACCCCTTCACTTACTCAACTAAAATTTGTGAAGGTCCAGTTACATAAAATCCCTCACTTTCAGAGTTCCAGATAAGCGATTAAACTGACTGAATGGCCACAAGAGCTCTCTTTTAATGCTTGACGGTTGGTTTATGGCTATAAATACATGGTTCACGTTCAGCCCAGAGTCGCTGGACAGTTTTTTATTCAATTCATCGGTTCTGCTACAGAATTATTTTTCAAGTTCTCAGTTCATTCCATAGAAATACTTTGCCTGGTCCAGTTGATGTCCCCTACCTTAATATAACCCCTAAGCCCTAAATCTATGGCCATAGTTGTATGTTCACAGAGTTTTGATACTGATGGTTGGAACACCATGTCTGATGAAATGATTTTATAAAACTGCCAAAACTGTACTTGAGCTTCATATTATAAGTTAACATTAATGTACGTTCTCCATTTGTGTGTAACGTCACCAAAGTCCCTGAAGCTTTAATTGCTTACACTTTTGACACAGGATTATATATTATATTCAATTCAATTTTATTTGTATAGCGCTTTTAACAATAGACATCGTCACAAAGCAGCTTTACAGAGATACATAAATTTTGGATCTAAATTTTAAATCGATAAATTTATATATATATATATATATATATATATATATATATATATATATATATATATATTTGGATACATTATGCATTAAGAAGTCCATCCACTTTACCTTTTGACCAATTGCTGATTTGGTGTAGGGTTTTAGGGTTTACTCACTTTCGCCATGTGGCGATAAATGAATGGACAGAGACGAAGCCAGTCCTCTCTCCTCCTGCACAGTTAAACATTGGGGCCTTCCAGTACAGCGGACACCCGCATGCCTGTGTATAATTACAAATGTTCTGTTATTATAGAAATATAGTAATATTTCCCCTTACAACATCTGAATAATGTTGTGAATCATGAATACAGTTAGGAGATAATCTTTCTCTAATTTCTGGTCACCTTGGCGATCTTGCCCATCTCGTAGATGTCGGCCTTCTCCTCCTGCAGCTTGGCGAAGGCCGCCTCGACTTTCGCTATGGCCTCGTCGATATTAACGATGAGGTTTGGGAGACCCGTGGGAAAATAAAAGCGTGGAATGTTAACGGAGGGAGGAGGTGGGGCAGGTGGGGGAGGAGAGGGAGAACGAGGGATGGGAGGAGGAGGAGGAGAGACGGGTTTCTTCTCCGGCTGGATCTAGAAGGAGAGATGCCGAGAAAGAGGGAACGGTTTGCATTAGTTTTCAGGTATTATTTCACTGAGCACCTACTTTGTTTCTTTTTTTTCCCCACATCATCTAATTAGCATATTTGACATTATCCGTTAAGATGGTCATGAAATCAAACTCGGTCTTTTTGTGTACATGTCTTGCTGTGATCTATTTAGTAGATAAAGCGTTTATTTGGTAAATAATAACTGGAAGCTTTATAAATATATGAATCCCAGGAAATGACAAACATTTACAAAACATACATTTTTTAAAAAATATAAACTGTTTTGCAGATAACACGTTTTCAATGAACAACATGGAAACTACAAACTTCAAACATGGAAAGACAAACGTTAAATATACAGTAGGTATTATAATATATTGACTGGAAATATAGGAACCAGGAAATAAGTTAATAAACATCATAACCAAGCAATGAATGGTGTTTCCTCACTGCATCACACTCACACACTGATCCACACATCACATTCAGAGCGCCAGGTAAACTTTGTGGATGTTCAGATTTAGATTTATATCACATTTGTGTTAGATTTTTGTTTTTAGAAAATAGAAATAAGAGATGGGTTACATGGGACACTACTAACATAACATTTCGGTTTTATTGGATCATGAATAATATCATTCCTTCTTGGTATTCTGAGCTCTAAATGAGATTAATATGATCGATGGCACATGACGTCAAACGCACGTAATGGAGATGCTAGCTTTAGCAGAATACCCAGTCAATGAAAATGAAATTCTTCAGTTTACTGTTTGTCAGCGTTACCTTTTATACCCAACATGACCTTAGCCACCATCAGACGGAGGCGTAATCGTCACGTGACAGCAAAAAAATGCACGACCTCCAAGTCCTCTAAGGCAAGGGAGCATTTTATATTAAATGCCACGAAGGAGACTGTAACTTGCAAACTTTACAACTTTAGCCTAGCTTGTGTAGCACGGAAGCACGACAGTGATGCACGAGCACAAAATTATGTTTATATCCAAAATGCTCCACTGTGCGCAAGAGGTTGGGGTACAAGTTGCTTAAGAGGTACGAGTTGCTTAAGAGGTTCAGTTTAAATCAAATTTATGGTCATTATATATTGCATTTGTGCGCTTGCAGTGTAAAATCTGTTGTTTATTATAACAGGAATGAACCTTAAGTGATCTATTTGTAATGCAATGTAGACGCGGTGATAAACAGTGGGAGTGCAAGCAAGATCTGTAACGTCCGATTAAAACGCTACGATCAAAGTAAACATAAGTAAAACAATATGCCTAAAGGCAGCGAGTAACAGAAACCGTAAGGTGCAGTGAATACTTATACATAATATAAACTAATACATATGTGAACCAATATATATATATATATATGGAAAAACAGTTGTGTTAATGTAAAGTTTTAGTCTGAAATTTATATTTGTAACACTGTGTATTTTTTTTTTAAATACACAAAAAAAATGATGGCACTGAAAGTTTGTTTTCTTCTTGATCCGATTAATTAATTTAATCGAAAAAATAATCGGCTGATTAATCGATTATGAAAATAATCATTAGTTGCAGCCCTCAATAAAACAATGCAACAGAGTAACATGATCTAACAGTAAAATGCAATGTAACAATGTAATGCAACGTTACTGTGTAACACTAACACTGTAACGCAATGTAAGACAATGTTAAAAAATTAAAACAATGTTTAAAAAATGTCAAAAACAATGTCTAATGTAATGTAACACTAACACAAATTGAACAGTGTAACATAGTTACAGTGTAATTCAAAGTAACAAAGTAAACGCAGCGTAACTGTAATAGTGTAACGGTAAAATGCAATGTAACAGTGTTACACAAATGTAACGTGATGCAACACTGTAACAGTAAAATGTAAACGTGAAAGCATATAATCCACTGTCACCATGTAACAATGTAATGCAATGTAAAACTGTAACAAAGTACAGCCCCAACTCCAAAAAAGTTGGGACGCTGTGTGAAATGTAAATAAAAACAGAATGCAATGATTTATAATTGTGGTAATTGTGAATTTGATGGCAGCAACACGTCTCAAAAACATTGGGACAGGGCCATGTTTACCACTGTGTAGCATCCCCTCTTCTTTTAACAACAGTCCGTATATGTCTGGGAACTGAGGAGACCAGTTGCTGGAGTTTTGGGAGAGGAATGTTGTCCCATTCGTGTCTGATACAGGATTCTAGCTGTTCAACAGTCCTGGGTCTTCTTTGTCGTATTTTTCGTTTCATCATGCGCCAAATGTTTTCAGTTGGTGAAAGGTCTGGACTGCAGGCAGGTCACTTCAGCACCCGGACTCTTCTACTACGAAGCCATGCTGTTGTAATAGATGCAGTATGTGGTTTAGCACTAATGCACCCCCATACCATCAGAGATGCAGGCTTTTGAACTGAGTGCTGATAAAAAGCCGGATGGTCCCTCTCCTCTTTAGTCCTCTTTAGTTTAGAGGACGCGGTGTCCATGGTTTCCAAAAAGAATTTAAAATTTCAATTCGTCTGACCACAGAACAGTTTTCCACTTTGCCTCAGTCCATTTTAAATGAGCTTTGGCCCAGAGCAGACGGCTGCGTTTCTGGATCATGTTCACATATGGCTTCTTCTTTGCATGATAGAGCTTTAACCAGCATTTGTGGATGCCACGGCAAACTGTGTTCACAGAGTTCTGAGGTGTTTCTGAGCCCATGCAGCGATTTCCATTACAGAATCAGGCTTGTATTTAATGCAGTGTGCCTGAGGCCTGAAGATCACGGGCATGCAATATTGATTTTCGCTCTTGTCTCTTGCACACAGAGATTTCTCCAGATTCTTGGAATATTTTGATGATATTATGTACTGTAGATGATGAGACATTCATAGTCCTTCCAATTTTACATTGAGGAACATTACTCTGAAATCGTTCCACAATTTGTAGTTTTTCACAGATTGGTGAACCTCTGCCCATCTTTACTTCTGAGAGACTCTGCCTCTCTAAGGTACTCTTTTTTATACCCAATCATGTTACTGACCTGTTGCCAATTAACCTAATTAGTTGCAAAATGTTTCTCCAGCTGTTTCTTTTTAGTAACACTTACTTTTCCAGCCTTTTGTTGCCCCATCCCAACTTTTTTGAGACGTGTTGTGGCCATAAAATTCAAAATGACCTTTTTTTTTTTCTTAAAATGGTACATTTCCTCAGTTTAAACATTTGATATGTTTTCTATGTTCTATTGTGAATAACATATGGGTTTATGAGATTTGCAAATCATTGCATTCTGCTTTTATTTACACAGTGTCCCACCTTTTTTGGAATTGGGGCTGTAAGAGTGTAACACAGTGTAACAGTGCAAAGCAATGTAAAACTGTAATAGTGTAACAGTATAATTCCATGTAGTAGTGTAACGCAGTGTAACTCTGTAACACAATGTAACACTGTAAAGCAATGTAACAGTGCACCGCAACGTACATTTAATGCAATGCAACCAGTGTAACGGTGTAACAGTGTAACGCAATGGTAGCACTGTAACAGTGTAATTCAGTGTAATGGTGTAACACAGCGTAACTGTGTGATGCAGTGTAACACAATGTAACAATAA
Source organism: Cranoglanis bouderius (assembly GCA_023630585.1). NCBI lineage: Eukaryota > Metazoa > Chordata > Actinopteri > Siluriformes > Cranoglanididae > Cranoglanis > Cranoglanis bouderius. Next base: position 28,640,228 of record CM042540.1, read on the forward strand.
CAGTGTCATGCAATGCAACACACCATAGCAGTGTAACACAATGTAACAATGTAACACAATGTAACAATGTAGCACAGCAATGTAATGAAATGTAACGCTGTAATGTTAAACAATGTAACACAGTGTACCAGTGTAATGCAATGTAACACTGTAACAGTGTAACCATGTAACACATAATACAATGTAATACAATGTAATACAATGTAATAAAATGGAAAAAACGGAAAAAATTACACTAAAACACAGCACTATGAACAATGCCTAGGGATACGACACAAGGGCCAAAATCAAATTTATGTGCCACTAAACAGTATATAAGGAGCGTACTGTACATAACCTTGACTAAAGTCTACACAGAGACATTGCATGGCGTCAGACTAGGGTATTTTACTGTCTTTTTAAAGACTAAGAAGCCAATTTTACACAATCCTGACTACAGCCTATATAGACACACTACATAAGAAGAGACTACTGTATATTAGCACCCCACTAAACACTACATAAGGAGCCTACTGTAAATAACCCTGAATAAACACTACATAGGTACACTATATACTGTACTTATAATACTGTACGTACTGTTTTGTCAGTATTAGTGTGATACTAACTGAATAGAGTGGGTCATTTACCGAGTGAGATGAAGTGTTTGTGTGTGTGTTTGTGTGTATTGGCAAGCATGCTGTTTCGGTCTTAAAGCCTGGCATGCACACACTCTGATTTCTAATTTACACTCCGGACACCTCGGGTTATTCACAGCTGACAGATAACTCGCCATTCTTTCTCTCCAAGGACCATCACACATCAGCTGAAGGGTAAATATCTGCTTAAAGACCACAGGCAGGTGTGTATCACACCACACCATACTCTACAGAGTCATGGAGCCAATGGTTTATCCGAGGTTCTTCATCAGTTCTCCTGACCTATCACTCTGTACACTACAGTATATTATAATATCAACTATTAAATGGAATTTCTAATTCCAATTCTAATTGAAATTGCCACACACACCTTCGGAACACTTGTGAGAAAGTTTGGCAACATGGAAGCCAACGATTTAGCAAGCTAGCATATAGCTGGTAAGCACAATGGAAAGTCATAGTGACGAGGAAAACGAGATAGAACCATCAGGAACATCAACGTTTCTGTCAGAAATGCTGGTAAAATACAAGGATTGGCTAAAATTAGTAATTAAAATTAGCATCAACCGCTCATCAAACTTTTATGGGTTCTGCAATATGTAAAATATGTAAACATTGTGTTGCGACTTTCCAGCAGAAGTTCATTTCTAAACAACAAAACCTGTCAAATGTTACAGGATGAACATGATGATGACTTTTAGGAAAGTGTTTGATATTTGTTGATGTTAATATTGCAGGTAATATGTGGAGTTTCTGCCATAACAAATCCCTGTGAATGGGTTGTTACTATAGAAACGATAACGTATTAGAACAAGCAAATTAATATAAACCTGTGATCTGCAGCTGCACTTCTGTCAGAGCTGCTGTTATAGAAAATTAATCAACACCTTCTGACCAGTGATCAGAATTCAGAATTCAACAGTGCTGTGGTATAAAAGTGAACATTTTATTTGAATAAAATTCACCATTTGTATTTAAAACTGCAAAGTATAGTAGAAATATTTGCCGAATATTACTGTAACTACTGTATAGGGCACTGCTCGTTATGAAGAACCGATAAAGAACCTCAGATCTGAAACATCATCTAGATGGTAACATAAATCAGGTCTGTTTAAACATTGTTATATAGAATTATCTGGAAGAGGAAACATCACACAGGGAGCATCACATTCTCATCATTTCAATTTTCTAACACTGTCATAACATTCATTTCTCCAACCATCTGAAGATCTTCATCAATTCTCCTGGTCACTTTTGTTTACAAATGGACATTCATGTAAATCACCTGAAGACCTAGAGCCATACAAAGCAGGTGTGTGATGTTATTGAATGAAGGATGGTTTGGTTTCATCATGAAGACATGACGATAAAGACCATGATGAAGACCTGAAGGAGTTCCTCAGATGAATGGAGCACTTATTAAACTCAGCAGGTTCAATTAACACGAGGTTTGTTTTCAGGGGTTTAGCATCCTGCAGGGGATTAATTGATTTAATTAAAGTGACTGAACTCATTTTTAATGATCCGGTTCTTCAGTTCTTCATCAGAACATTGTGGAGATCATAATGAGTCCAGGAGTTTTATTTTAGTAATATTGGACTAGCAGCTTTCAGGTAAGTCATGCAGTGAAATACGAAAAAAAGAATGAAGTGAAGAAATAGAAAACGTTTTTTAAAAAAGTATTTCATCAAGATGCTCCTCACGGTGTTACGTCTGTGCCACTAAGCCAATCAGAACACAATACTACTGACCCAACCGAGCTTTTACAAACAAAAATAAAACTGATCAATGTTTGATATCTGATGAAACTGAAAGAGCACTTGTTAGTGCACTTAAAATTTGGACCTGACTGTATTGAACACAACAGCTGTGACTGAGGACATTTCCTCCACACCACCCCCCCTCCTGTACACCACATTCACTCGGACACTGTATTCCTGTCGCCCCTATTAATAGCCGTGTTGGTATCTGCCTGTGAATAGTTTTGTCTTCCCCGGCATGTGCAAGTTAGCCTCGGTGTATTTTATTTTATTTTTTAATTTTTAAAAAAATTTATCACTGGACTGACCTGCGCTCGCTGGAAAGATTTAAGCCTTTTCTTGAAGCGTGACGGCAAGACAAAGTCACAGCCTCGTGCCAAAAACTCCAGCTCCCCCCGCAGGTCAGGGTCTTCCCTGAGCGAAGAGTCCTTTATCATCATGGTTGCAAAGTCCAGAGAGAGATCGATTGAAGTCCGACTGGCCAAACTGGTAAAGCAGACTCCAAAGTCCTTGGTGACTTCCGGTTTAGAAGGTTGTAGGTCACACTCTACAGCCTTCCTACGGCCTTGCTTTGCTCCCTCCACCCTACACGCTAACCACACGCACCCTTCAAAAACTCTGGTTGCAAGCCCCTGTCCACACACTCCCGCCTTCTGGATCTGGACACATGGAGGGATTCCTGGAGAATCGGAAGCTAGCAGGGAAGCTCAGGAGCATCGCCACAGCGAGACGAGGCCTTCAGGCTCCTGCCTGCTGTCTCACAAACGCAAAAACACGACTAGTGCACAAGTGCACCACCGGTGGATCCCAACTGTGCGAAACATGACCCTAGCAAGGGTCTGAATCCCAGACGAGTCCCTGATCTCAGCCTGCTCTGTCCTGACAAGCACTTGTGGGGTGGGGTGGGGGGGGGGGCAGCTGTGTCAGATATCTGTGTGCCTGGATCAGCAAAGGTGCATTATGGGAAAGGGAAGGGAAAGGAAAGCCTACCCCCCACCCGAGATCCATTTAGAAAGAGCCAAAGTTGAGAGCGCAGAAGAACTGCAAGTGGCATGTTGATCCAGACTTTGTTTACGCACTCAGTGCACGGACAGAAAAGCAGCAGCTTAGAGTGAGATCCTTGAATGCCGAGCTTTAGTGGGGTCGTAGGGGGCAGTTTGGGGATCTGAGTGGCAAGGTGGGGTTGGAGCCAGTGATGGGGGAATCAAAGTGTCAATATACATTTGAACCTGCTGAAGCTTGGCATCCAAGGATCTCGCATTCTAAGCTGCTGCTTTTCTCTCTGTGTGCCAGCTGAGTGTTGCTACCGCAATAAGACACCAAATAGCACAGTATAATCAGGTTCTGAGAGAATTAGATGATTCTGCAGGTTCATGGAGGAGGGGGGCCATTTTGGGATTGAAAGGGCAAAGGGGACATGAGATAGGGGTGGGTGGGGCAAATCGTTTACCAGACGTTTTGCATCCACCAGTGCCAGGAAGGTAATGCCAATTCCTGTACTAAAGCGTCAATAGATGATTCAGCATATAAAACTTTACCAAGGGTGTCAATAATTCTGGAACTGACTGTAAGATTAAGTAAAATATTAACTAAAATAAACATACATGCTTTAAAACAGCCAGTGCTGTTTTTGTAGTCTATCTTTCATCCTACTTGTCTGTCCATCTAGTTTTCTACTGCTTATGTTCTTAATGGGACTTAAACAATATAGATAGGTACAGATAGACAGGTATAGATAGACATGTATAGACAGGTACAAATAGGTATAGAAAAGTATGGATAGGTATAGTCAATTATAGATAGACAGGTACCGATATACAGGTATAGAGAGCTAGATATAGGAAATATAGATAGATACAGATAAAAAGGTATAGACAGGTATGGACAAATATACAGAAATTGATACACAGGTACAGATAGATATAGATTGATTAGAAGACTAGAAATTGTTGTTGGAGTTACGGAAACAGCTCTCTCCTGGCTCAGGTCTCATATGAATGATCATCAGTTTGTAGATGTAAACGGTGAGTCCTCTATGCATACTAAAGTAAAGTTTGGTCTTCCACAAGGTTCTGTTCTAGGCCCACTGCCCAATTATTCATAAACATGGTATTACTTTTCACTGCTGTGCCGATGACACACAGATATATGTTTTAGCAAAGCCAGATGACAGACACCAGTTTAATAAAGTGGCGGACTGTGTAAAGGACATTAGACACTGGATGCTGAGTAACGTCCTACAACTAAATTCTGACAAGTCAGAAGTACTTATACTAGGACCACATGCAGCTAGAAGTGAGCTTTCTGATTCCATAGTAACTCTGGATGGCCTTTCTGTTTCATCATGTGCAGCAGTAAAAGACCTTGGTGTGATTATTGACTCCAGTCTCTCATTTGAAGCTCATCTAAATTAAATTATCATGATAGTATGTTTTCATCTCAGAAATAAGATAAGAAATATAATGTCACTACACGATGCAGAAAAACTAGTTGATGCTTTTCTACCGCCAGGTTAGACTTTCGTAATGCCTGGCAGTCTGGCTGTTCTAGTAGGAGCATAAACAAGTTCCAGTTAGTTCAGAAAGCAGCATTCAGAGTCCTTACTAGACCCAGAAGATATGACCACATCACCCCTATCTTATCCACACTGCATTGGCTCCCAGTGAAATTTCACAATGATTATAATATTTTACTAATCACCTATAAAGCACTGAATTGTCTCGCATCGCAGTTCCTGAGTGAAATTTTGGTCTTTTATGATCTGCCACACCTGCTTTGATCAAAAGGTGCAGGCTCTTTATTAGTACCTAGAATAATGAAGACTACAACAGGGGCAGAGCTTTTTCCTTACAAAACTCCACAGGAACAGCCTTCCAATTAGTGTCTGAAATGCAGTCATAAACTTTAAACATAAACTTTCTCAAACTTTAAGTCTAGGCTAAAAACCGATTTGTTTAGTCAAGCTTTTTGTTAATAGCTTTACTCTTAGGTAAAGGTGCGAATCTGGAGGGTTCCTGGGCATGGAAAGTTCTGGTAAACTTTTTCTCTACTGTTCTCTCTCTCTTCCCCCTCTCCCTCTCTCTCTCTCTTTCTACCTCTCTCAAGCTAGACATGTTACTCCTGCTGTCTGGTGAGATGCTGGTGATCCTGACTCCTTCTACCCTCCAGACTTGCCTGGCCCATCCTGATGCTCTACTTCTGCTTGGAGCCTTCTTTACCTGAGAATCACTTGCTGCTTCTAAGGATGGCCCCACATGGATAGCCTAAAGTTGGCCATGAGATTGGTGTGGATGGTACCACATGGAAACTCTAAAGATGGGTGTAGATAGTCTCAGTTGGATGGCCTAAAGACTACACTTACTGAAAACCGTTTTAAGTCTCATTCATTATACAGTGGATAATTTCACTTGGATACTACAGACTTAAAGCTAAAACTAAAATAAAAAATTGACTCTGATGCTCGTACTGAAGATCCTTTCAACACATCCAGTACTGTTTGACTTTATAGCATACAGCTGTGGAAGAATAATGACTCATAATCGCTCTATCCGGTGTTACCCAGATGTGGATGGGTTCTCTTTTGAGTCTGGTTCCTCTCAAGGATTATTCCTCATGTCATCTCAGGACGTTTTTCCTTGCCACTCTCACCTTTGGCTTGCTCATTAGGGATCTAAATCTAAATCCATATCTGGATTTATGTGAAGCTGCTTTGTGACAATGTCCATTGTTAAAATTGCTATATAAATAAAATTGATCTGAACTGAATATAGACAAATACAAATCGGTTTAGATAGGTTTAGACCGGTATAGATACACAAGTATAGATAGATATAGACCAGTACAGACAGGTACAGATAGACAGATATAGACATGTATAGATAGACAGATATAGACACTCAGACATACACAGATAAACAGGTACATGTAGACAGGTATAGATAGACAGGTGTGGTGCCCTCTAGTGGTGCCGTGTGTTTAACATGATGGAGGATTGAAGCACAACCATGTTTTATGTCCTCAGTTGACTATTTTATGCAGAGACACAGTGGATAACACACCCTGAGGAACTTTAATGCTTTTGCATAACTCACCCCACACCCACATACTCCAATCTCCGAACCCTTCACCAGCATTCTCGGGACCTGCAGCTCTTCTCCTCTTTCTTTTTAGTTGTATAAATAACTCTGTGTACAGCAGGCCTCCTGACATTTCAGCTGCACATAGCTATCCCAGAATTCCCTGCTCTGCTGCCCCGACTCTCCGGCAGCTGTTCAACAAATATCAAACGCTTCAGATTCCAGGGAAGAGAATCTTGCCGCGTTTGACGCCATCGGGCGGATCAGCGACCACGGAAACACCGGCATCAGCTCGTCTAATTAACAAAAGGTCTATGAACAAAAGTCAACGATGTTTATACATCACTCAACCAGCCAATCAGGAGCCTCTTTCACACACACACACACACACACACACACACACACACACACACACAATACCACTTCACACATTTTTACCTTTTGTTTATAAATCTTTTCACAGCTAGAAATGTAATGCAATGCTAGCAATGCTTTACAAATGACAACTGCCAACCTAAATGCTAGCATTTAATTATAAGAGCAAATATTTAAAGCCAATTAAAACCAATACACAGCAAGATACATCATTTTACGCCCCCTAGTGGTTACAAACACTAAATGTTAACCCAGATGCTTGTGGCGGAAAAAAACTAAGCAATGGCTCTGTGCCAGCATTCAATAAAGGCTTTGGGAATATAATAATGAGAAAAAGGTTTTCTGTGGCATTTTCCTGATCTACACTGACATGTTTAATGAATGTTTAGTTATCGAGTCTACGTCCTGAGTGTATCCGTCCGAAGTCAGAACAGGCCGTAAATTGCTAAAACATCTGTTGCTTAATCTGCTGAACAGCTTATTAATAGTCAAGCATTAATAGTCAAGCGTTAATAGTCAAGCAGACGAGTTATCAGGGTGAGAACATTACCTCCACTTCATATTCGCCATGTTTGCTGCTGTTACTATGGTTACTACAGTTAGACTGTAGTATATATAAACATTGACACACTAATCCGCTCTACATGGTGGATTCCTGTGGTATAGGGTACACACACACACACACACACACACACACACACACACACACACAGAGCATAAACGTGTTAAAGTTCCGCTAAGAACAGCGGGAAAGCCACTAGAATGTACTATAACAGCGCACACACACACACACACACACACACACACACACACACGTACACACACGTACACACACGTACACACACACACACCTGTCTCCTTCCCATTTCACAGCCCGCTGAGTCAAAGCCTGCTAAGCATTCCTGTGCTGCTACTCTCATTAACTATGACTAAGAAGTAGCGGAGAACAGCTAGCATGCTAACTCAGATTTGTTATTAGCAACATACACAGTAGTTAGCAAGATAACTGACATTTGTTATTAGCAAAATGTGCAAATGACAGCAGGCTAACAAACACTCACTGTTAGTATTATCTTTATTACACATTTAAAATGCTAATGTCTTTTGTTATGGATAAACTTTAGCATAGCATACTGGCTAATCTTCATTATTAGCAACATTTCTGCCAGATGAAGTGATCCACAAGTGTTAGCGTGCTCACTTGAGGGGTTTATTCTAACTTATAAATCTTCCTGTCATGTTTATAATGTTTATTTGTTTAGGATTTATTATGAGAACTAGCATGAACTAGCAGTTAGTATAACCCGCATGCAGAATGGCTAACCGGCCGCCTTTATTAGCATCATGTATGTTTTTTGAACAAAAGAAATTCTAGCATGCTAATATCCAGCCTTCCTGGCAGTAAAGCTTGTTAGCGGGGAGGGGAGGTGTGCTGAGAGGATTGGGACATGGCCCAGATGAGCGTGGGACACACGAACAACAACGTTTTCATTCCTGCCTCTCAGTTGCACAGTTTCTGAATGCCATTGGCTCAACATCAGCTTCCCACAATCCTCTATTCCGCGTTCAGGGGCGTCACAGTACGTGTGTCGCTAGGGACACGGGAACGGTCAAAGGTCAGCCCAGAGCCGCTAGCAAACATGAGGAATTTAGTTGTGTTGCCAGTGAAGCTTCATTCAGCGCCAAATTCAAACAGACACAAACAGACAGACAGAGACAGACAGTTAGAGACAGACACAAACAGACAGACAGAATGTTAGGGACAAACACAAACAGACACACAGTTAGAGACAGACACAAACAGACAGACAGTTAGAGACAGACACAAACAGATAGTAGGAGAGACAGACAGATACAGGCAGACAAACATTTAGCAAGATAGTCAGACAGACAGACAGTTAGAGAGATAGACACAGACAGATCATGACAGACAGATAGACAGAGTGGCAGACACAGACAGACAGGGTCAGATAGACAGACACTTACAGACAGACAGACACAGACAATCAGAGAGATAGACAGACAGTAAAGATAGAAAGACAGACAATTAGAGACAGACAGATAATTAGAAAGATAGGCATACAGAGAGACAGACAGAAAATTAGAGAGAAAGACAGATGAAAAGACAGACTTATACAGACAGAATGATAGACAAAGAGACAGACACATACATACAGACAGACAGACAGACAGTTAGTGACCAACAGCTGGAGAGTCAGACAATGAAACAGACAGATAGACAGACAGTCCAACACAGACAGACAGTTAGAGACAGATAAAGAAAGAGACAGTCAGGTAATGGAGACAGATTAAGCAAAGAGACAGACAGACAGTGATAGTGACAGACAGTTATAGAGACAGACAGGTCGAAAAAAACCCAGACAGTTAAAGACACAGAGACAAAGACAGACAGACAGTTCCAGAGACAGACAGATAGTTGTACATATCAGTAATAGGTTAAATGCTTGGGTTCAGCTCCTCTTGCCCCGCCCCTCCTATTTCAGAGGATGGGCCTTGTTATTGAGGCCACGCCCTCTTGCCCCACTCCCTGATGCTGCAGTCAGAGCCATAAATACGGACAGAGCTTCTAATGTGCAGGTTATTTTTGCACCAGGTACCAGGCAGACTATACACACACACACACACACACACACACACAGAGACATCTATCTATCTCTATCTACATTAGTGTGTGTGTGTGTGTGTTTGTGTATATACCCTACAGCTGTCATGATTTATACTGCGTCTGTCTCACAATCACACATTTACAGCAGTGTGTGTGTGTGTGTGTGTGTGAGAGAGAGAGAGAGAGAGAGAGAGAGAGAGAGATAATAATAATAATAACACAGCAGTGTATTATTCAGTTCATCTTTATTAAACCTGTGTTTATGGTGTGAATGATGTTAAACAGCACCAGTTTTTACCAGCAGGGGGAGACAAAGTACTACAGTGTCCCTAATTTTACCATACATGCTTTTTTTCTTCATTTACATTTTTTATATTAGAGTTTGTCGTATTTATTACACACAAATATAAAGCAATCTGAATAAATAAGGTGCTACAACAATACTAAGTTATTATTATTATTATCATTATTATATTACCCGGGTAGTGCAGGTGTAGTTGTTCCTCTTCACCACTAGAGGGCGCACAGAGACCGCCCTGCTGTTCTACTGAGAGAAATGTGAAAATAAAGTCTCTCTTTTCCCGCCTGCTGAACACCGAGCCATCAATCTGTCAGAGCTGCTAAATGCTAACATGTTGCTGTCAGTGGAAACATTACACCCTTTTCTAATTAACTCATTAACACTGCTCTCATTAACACTGGAAAAGCCACGCCCAGTTTGAGACCTGTGGGTGTGGCCGAACCACTGTCAGAAAGACAACATTAACATTAGCTTAAACATTTAAACAGCTAGCGAATAACTAGCTTAGCTAATGCTGTCATTATGTTACATATAATTAAAGCTGAGGTTTTATGCTAATTTGCATTGTCTTTTTATGAAAATACATTTTTATTTTTTGCCATTTTGTCCCTTAAATTTCCAAAATATGTTACTTTTCAAAAAGCAAAATTTAAATTCTTTCTTAAATGGATTAGAAAGAGAGACAGACAACTGGACAGACAGAAATACAGACACAGGCAGTTAAAGTGAAAGACACAGGCAGTTAAAGTGAAAGACACAGGCAGTTAAAGTGAAAGACAGACAAATCCAAAGACATAGACACAGACAGTTTGAGAGACAGACAGGTAGTAACAGAAATAGAGACAGACAGGCAGTAAGAGATTAAGAGAGACAGATGGGCAGTAAGACAGATAGAGACAGACAGGCAGGCAGTGAGAGAGATAGAGAGACAGACAGACAGTGAGAGAGATAGAGAGACAGATGGGCAGTAAGACAGATAGAGACAGACAGGCAGGCAGTGAGAGAGATAGAGAGACAGACAGACAGTGAGAGAGATAGAGAGACAGACAGACAGTGAGAGAGATAGAGAGACAGACAGACAGTAAGAGACATAGACAGACAGACAGATAAAGCCAGGGAAATAGATAGATAAAGGAGACAGAGTAAGAAATACAGACATAGTTATTAACAGACAGACAGGCAGATAGACAGACAGGCAGACAGACAGACAGGCAGACAGACAGACACAGTTAGAGAGACAGCCAGAAAAAGTTTTCTTAAGTTTACAAAATGTGAAAGCGGTAATCCAGCGTTACAATTCCTTCTTAAATGTACCACTTTACAAATGTGTGCTGTGTGTGGTTTGTCTGTGTGTGTGTGTGTGTGTGTGTGTGTGTGTGTGTGTGTGTGTGTGTGTGTGTGATTTGTGTCTCTCTCTCTCCGTGTGTGTGTGTGTGTGTTGTGTGCAGAGTTTGGCTCCAGGTTGCAGTATGACATCATTTCCTGTCTGTGATGATGTAATGTTGCTGTTCTGACCGTGTGACCGTGTGTGAACGATCTCGATGAATAAATAAAAAGAAGATTGTGTCTGTTTCCATACACACACACACACACACACACACACACACACACACACAGAAGTGTATCTATAGTACTCTGTCTTTAAGCGCAGATAAAGAAAGAACACTAACAATGTTGTTGTCATAGTTACTGATCTCTGCAGGATGACTCCAGCTGTCACGCTGCACAGAGGATATTTCTGACCAGGTAGCAGTGAGACAGAACTCTCAGCATGACGGTACTGTGACTTTAACCCTGCTCTTGACCATCTGGACTGAATGTCTGAATCACTGACTCTGTACTTGACTCATTCTACTGAATCCTTGAATCACTGACTGAGCTTGACTCTGTGGACTGAATACTTGAATCACGACTCAGTACTTGAACCATGTCTCTGACTCTCTGCTTGACTCTCTGGACTGAATACTTGAATCACTGACTCTGCACGTGACTCTTTGGATTGAATGCTTGAATCACTGACTCTGTGCTTGACTCTGTGGATTGAGTACTTGAATCACTGACTCTGTGGACTGAATAATTGAGTCACCAACTCAGTACTTGACTCATGTCAGTGACTCTCTGCTTGACTCTTTGGACTGAATGCTTGAATCACTGACTCTGCACTTGATTCTTTAGAATTAATGCTTGAATCACTGACTCTGCACTTGATTCTTTAGAATTAATGCTTGAATCACTGACTCTGCACTTGATTCTTTAGAATTAATGCTTGAATCACTGACTCTGCACTTGATTCTTTAGAATTAATGCTTGAATCACTGACTCTGCGCTTGATTCTTTAGGCTTAATGCTTGAATCACTGACTCTGCGCTTGATTCTTTAGGCTTAATGCTTGAATCACTGACTCTGCACTTGACTCACTGGCCTGAACACTTAACTCTGGAACACCGTGCATGATTTATGGGAGCTGCAGCATTTGCAGTTCCAGCCAGGGCTTCCCCGTCTCCATGGCGATTAAGTGCACTTCCTGACAGGTGTAGTGGCTCAGTTCACTCTGTCAACACTGTGTGAAGAGGCGCCCCAGGGGATAATTCACAGCCCCACTCTGAGTGTTTTACTGAAGAAGGAGACGCTTGTTACAAGCAAGAACACAAGAAAGAAAGAAAAAGAGAAAAGAGAAAGAATGAAAGGACTGCAATGAGTGTGAGTTGCATCGAAGCTCCTGATTGGTCGCCTGCTGTAACGCTCATCATGACATCATCAGCTGTCAGCTGGAATTTATTTCAACATTCCGTCAGTGTTTCAGTGGAAAGGTTTCGCACTTTAATCTGAAACTGTTTCACAAGACAGAGACAACTATGCAGACAGACAGACAGACAGGCAGGCTGACATGTAGACAGACAGACAGACAGACAGTCAGACAGACAGATGGCTCACGACAGATCTGTCACACTGCTGGAATGAGAGACTTGAAGACAGAGGCATCATCAGATCCAATTTAGAGGGGAGGACAGTTTACCAACACACACACACACACACACACACACACACACACACACACACACACACACACACACACTCGTGCCATGCACTGACTCAGAGTGTGTGTGGCATCAGTGTTTACATCTCTGATTGGCTGTGTTGTGTTAATGAGCAGGATTTCGTCCCCCCCCACAAGCTCCGTTTTCCCCACGGCGTCACTCAGTCTCTCAGCGAAATGCCACAGTAGGATGGGGGAGTGCTAAACACACACACACTCACACACACACACACACACACTCACACACACACACACACACACACACACACACACACACACACACACTGTCCTTATGAGTAAATGGGGGGCTGCTCTCACTAAAAGCCTTCCTCTCCCGATGAGGGTGATGGCAACATCATAAATAGCGAGCTGTAGATAGCAGGCGAGTATCAGCTTACAGGCTCACAACACGTGATGGCAGAGTTTACCGCAGAGAGAGAGTGAGACAGGACAGACAGAGACAGAGAGAGAGACAGACAGGAGAGAGAGCGATGAGAGAAAGTGAGACAGGTGAAAGGAATAAGCAAAATGGGAACATGGGAAAAGGAATGGAAGTAAGAAAATGAAAGAAATGGGAATGAGAAAGAAAGAAAGAAGAGAAAAGAAGAGAAATTAAGAATACGAAAGATAGACAGATAAAAGAATAAAAGATAAAGGGATAAAAAAGACAAAAGAAAGAAAAAGGAAGAAAGAAAGAAAGAAATTATGTATATGAAAGATAGATGGATAGAAGAATAAAAGATAAATGGATAAAAAAAGACATAAAAGGAAAGAAAGAAAGAACGAAAGAAAATGAAAGATAGATGGATAAAAGAATAAAAGATAAAGGGATAAAAAAGATAAAAGGAAAGAAAGAAAGAAAGAAAGAAAGAAAGAAAGAAAGAAAGAAAATGAAAGATAGATGGATAGAAGAATAAAAGATAAAGGGATAAAAAAGACATAAAAGGAAAGGAAAGAAAGAAAGAAAGAAAGAAAGAAAGAACAAAAGGAAATGAAAGATGGATAAAAGAATAAAAGATAAAGGGATAAAAAAAGACATAAAAGGAAGGAAAAGAAAGAAAGAAAGAACGAAAGAAAGAAAGAAAGAACGAAAGAAAATGAAAGATAGATGGATAAAAGAATAAAAGATAAAGGGATAAAAAAGACAAAAGGAAAGAAAGAAAGAAAGAAAGAAATTATGTATATGAAAGATAGACGGATAAAAGAATAAAAGATAAATGGATAAAGAAGATAAAAGGAAAGAAAGAAAGAAAGAAAGAAAGAAAGAAAGAGAAAGAAAGAAAATGAAAGATAGACGGATAAAAGAATAAAAGATAAAGGGATAAAAAACAAGTGCAGTGCTGGATCACAGGGGAAGTGATGACTCTTACAGTGTCCACGATCAACACGACTCTTAACTCTGATAAACACTCCAACACAAACACTATTTTCATGGTATGTGAAAAAAATCTAAATATATCCCAGAATGCATTGCTTCCGATCTGCAGTGCTGTCTCACTCTATCTCACGTTACTCCTAGTAGCAGATCGATGTGTTGCTATTTCAGCGGTTACTGGTACAGAACACAAATACAGTTCTGTAGCGTGACTAATGATTTATTCAGCAGATCAGAAAATGGAAGTCTGGTCACGACCCCGGATTTAAACACAGACACGGGGGAATATAAAGTACCCTAATGCTAGGATTTCCATAACACACAGCGCTGCATGCATCATTCATGAGGAAACTTACACTGACAGAGAATAATCTGTGAGGCAGAGCTCGAAATGAATTTTTACACTTCGCTGATGTTTAAACGAGACGGCGATATTAAGAAACCACGGTAACAGAAAAACATGGCTGGAGGAACGAACATTCAAACTCAGGGAAAGCAGGATCACGGAAAAACCTTAATTTCCTAAAATCCTAAAAATCATAAACATATCTGTGGATAGAGCTCATTGTCCACAAATTATATTAGCATCCTAAATGCTGGTTCTACCTGGCTATGCTAGGTTCCCTCAGATGCTAGCAAAGTAAACAAAGAAATAATTGATTATGAAACTAACTGATGGTTAATTATTTTATTTTGTGAGTCATGTGAGTGAGTATGCACTATAGTTAATGAAAGTTTTATGACCAGCCCCCTTTGATGATCTGAGTCCATTCCTTTTAAAGCTAGCATCACCACTTCCACATCCACACAGCCCTTCACAAATTCATACATCTTTTAAGAACTCACCCTGATGACTTCTGGCGTCTGCTGGATGAGGATAGTAGATCCCGTGTCTCTGGCACTCACGAACGGACTCAAGACGTTAACAGGAGTTGCCGAAGGTACAGCTACAGGTACAGGTGTAGCTGAAGCTAAAGGTGTAGCTGCAGATGAAGGTCCCGGTGCCGTTTCAGGTGCAGGAACAATTTCTGAGGCCATTTCAGTCTTAGCCAATGTGTCCTGAAGGAGGCGCATCACCTCACACTCTTTTGACTGAGTTCCTGTTCCGGCTCCACAATCCACCAGCTCCTGAGCGAAGCTCTCAATGCTCTCCAGAATCCGTAGCAAGAGAGCACCATCGTCCTCTTCGCCGGCTTCTTCTGTGTTGCGATTTGTCGGTTTGGTGGACGAGATGGCAGGAGGATTTGGACAAGGGGGACCGTTAATCCCTGAGGAGCCAATCTGGTGCAGATTTTTTTGGTATGCATTTATCTGTCTCTGCTTTGGTGGTAGTGGTGGTTCCTTCTGTATGTTCTGAGAGAGACACTCCAAGTCCATTAGTAGTTTATCAATCTCATCTACACCTTCCCTGGTGATGTGTGGAGCCGAATTTGCGAGTATCCTTGACTCGGTGCTGTGTGACGGTGTATAAGCCTGGTTACTTCCTGGTTCCGCTTTGGGCGTATATACAGTTCCATTTCTACTGAGATCAGGAAGTTTATCAGTAATGCCAGCACTGGGACCTGACATTATGTCATGTCTCCTTAAAAGCTGCCTGGACTCTGAAGCACTAGATCCCTGCTTCCTATCCAGTGCTCGACCTAGATCAGCATCCTCCTCGATGTACAGGGTCTCCATTGAGGTGTCTTTGGATATGCTGTTGGTGGAAGAGGAGGCATCATGGCGGCCAGTGGAGATGGGATAATGAAGGGTGGACGGTTTGGTGATGCCGGTAGAAGAGGGAAGGTTGGAATACTGCAGTCCATTAGCAGATGAATGGGCAGGGAGTGATACAGCAAGGCCTTGAGCTGATGTTAAACTTCCTGGAAGATCCCTGGTGCCATCGAGAGACTCCGGAGACGAGCAAGATGAGGATTTAGACTGGACTTTTGTTGATGGAGGGGACTGGACCACATCCTCATATCGAGGAGGCTGTTCGTTGCCAAAAGGTGAGAAAGGCCTTTGCTGAAGTCCATGGAGAGTGTTGACCAGTTCAGATAGATCACTGTGCTCTGGTCTTCCTGTATGTCCAAGGTCAAGCTCAAAAGGCAGCCTCTTTAGGTAGCTAGAGAGTCGCGCCATCATGGTTTTGTAAATAGCATCCGGATTTCCAGAATCCTCACCGTCTCCACTCATGGACTTCCTCTTTATGCACTGCTTTATAATGTCTGTGCACTTCTTCAAATCCTCCGAGCACTTGAGCAGGATGTCCAAACAAGCTTTGATGTCTTCCCCGGAAGCATTGCTGTCTGTTTTGGTCTTCTCCAGAATCCGGGCAATGAGGTTCTCCTCCGTGAGGTTGTTGAGATAAAACGAGGCTGCATTGTTCAGGTTCTGCTCCAGTGAGATGCTTCGGTTCAACTTCTGCTCATCCGGTGCCGATTTCTGCGGAGGACAGTTTTCATCGTTGCTGAAGTGTCCGTAGATGACATCAAGGTCGGCAGACCTCCGACTAAACGAGTCAGGCCTTACCTTTCTACCTTTCCTGAAGGTCACATGACTAGAGGAGTACTTCACCTTCTCGAAGGAGAACTCCTTCATTTTCCCACTGGCCAAGTTGATCGCCTCGCCGGTGATATCCTTCAGGCTCGTCGAGCTCTGGATAGCAGATCCTTTCTTCACTCGTGGAACGACCTGATAATGGAAATCCTCACCAAATCCAACATGGCCGCATCCACCATTTTCAAGCATTTTAGATGCAGATTCGTGATAGCCGATTGTCCGATCGGTGTACGTCTGGGAGGAATCCAACAGTTCAGCACAGGTACTACGATGAGCCACAGTGCAGCTAAGTCCATGTTTTATTGC
This sequence comes from Cranoglanis bouderius, assembly GCA_023630585.1. Lineage (NCBI taxonomy): Eukaryota > Metazoa > Chordata > Actinopteri > Siluriformes > Cranoglanididae > Cranoglanis > Cranoglanis bouderius. The sequence continues at coordinate 28,657,263 of CM042540.1, forward strand.
TCCACATGGTCCGTTACAGTAATGCACGGTGTGCTGAACACGTCGGTCAACTACGACACTGTTATAATAGTTTATACTGCTGACCACAATCCGATAGGTCGCCGCCATCTTCTATACAAATCAATAAATTAACAAAAAAAGTAATCGGTCCCAATCCAAACAACGGCTAACAAACACTACTTTTGCTGACACTTACAGTAATAAAGTGGTTACATCAAATACTGCTGCTTCTGCTGATGTTCAGGCCAAAGAATAAATGATTTCCATTAGTTGTGTCCCATCCTTAAGGCAGTAATTGTAGCGTTAGCGGCGAGGCTATCCATTCCTCAGCATGAGGCCCTGTGGCCTAATGATAGGCCAACAAACTGCGCTCCAGATCATTTCTCCTCAACGGAAAACACAGAGATCCTGCTAAGACTTCTGACTTGATGTATTTAACAGATGTGCTTTCCTTCCTCTAGGTCTCTCTCTCTCTTTCTTTCCTCTCTCTCTCTCTCTCGGCCTCTCCCCAGATAATCTGTGAGTACAGGAACCCCTGTGAATCAAAAACAGAGAAGATACTCATTTAGACTGATCACCACTGTAGACAGACAGACAGACAGACAGATGGACAGAAAGACAGAGGAGAAACATAGATGTATAGCGTAGAACAGACTGACAGACAGAGACAAACAGACAGAGCAGAAGAACAGAGAGGTAGAGAGAAAGACTGACAGACAGGTAGACCAACCAACCAACAGACAGACAGACAGAAAGAAAGACACACAGATCAACCAACAAATAGACACAGAAAAACAGTCAGACAGAAAGACAGACAGAAGGAGAGACAAGCAGACCCTAGACATGCAGACATAAAGATAGATATAAAGACAGACAAACCAACTGACCAACCAACAGACAGACAGACAGACAGACAGACAGACAGATAGATAGATAGATAGAGTGGATATAAAAAGTCTACACACCCCTCTTAAAATGGCAGGTTTTTGTGATGTAAAAAGTGAAACTAAGTTAAATCATGTCAGAACCCTTTTCACATGAAATTGCAACATATAAATATCAAGTGACAAACACCCAGAAATGTTTTTGGGGAAAAAAAGAAAAACAAAAAACTTCCAATACCCAGCTTGCATAAGTGTACACACTCTTTTATCATTGGGAATGTGGCAGTGTTCAGAATCAACCAATCCCATTCAAACTCATGTTAAATACTAATTAGTAAACACCTGCCATCAATTAAAGTGACTGATTACCCCAAATAAAGTCCAGCTGTTCCTATAGGATTCTCCTGATATCTTGGTAACATCTAACTGGAAAAGCCATGGGCCACAAAGAGCTTACAGTGCAGGTATGGGATCTCACTGTTGAAAAATATTAATTAGGAGAGGGTTACAAAAAAATTTCCAAGGCATTGGATACACCATGGAACACTAAGGACACTAATCAACAAGTGTAGAAAATATGGCACTACTAAGAACAGGACGTCCCTCTAAAATGGATGAGAAGATCGGGAGAAAACTGGTCAGGGAGGCTGCCAAGAGGCCTACAGTTACATTACAAGAACTGAAGCAATTTCTGACAAGTACTGGTTGCTCTCTACATGTCACAACAATCTCCCAATTTCTTCATATCTCTGGGCTGTGGGGTAGGGGAGCAAGTGGAAGCCTTTTTTTTTAACCAAAAAATAAATCAAAATACATCCAAACTCCCAAAACCATGTGGAATAATGTGTTATGGTCAGATGAGACCAAAGTTGAACTATTTGGCCAAAATACCAAAACATATGTTTGGCACAAAACATCACCAAAAGAACACCATGTCCTCAGTGAAGCATGGTGGTGGGAGCATCATACTTTGGGGCTGTTTTTCTTCAGCTGGAACAGAGGCTTTAATCAGGGTGGAGGGAATAATGAACAGCTCCAAATACCAGTCAATTTTGGCACAAAACCTTAAGACTTCTGCTAAAACACTTAAGATGAAGAGGAATTTCACCTTTCAGCACGACAACGACCCGAAGCAAACCTCCAGATCAACAAAGGAACGGCTTCACCAAAACAAGTTCAAGGTTTTGGAATGGAGTCCAGATCTAAATCCAATCAAAGATCTGTGGGGTGACCTGATGAGGGCTGTGTGCAGGAGACGCCCAGCCAATCTGACAGAGTTAGAATGTTTTTACAAAGAAGAATTGCAAAATATTGCTAAGTGAAGACGCTCCAAACTGATCGACTCTTACCCCAAAAATATTGAATGCTGTGATAAAATCTAGAGCTGCTTCAGCTAAGTATTAGTTTAGGGGTGTGTTCACTTACGCAACCAGGTTAATGTGTATTTCTTATTGTTAATTTTTGAACAATAGCTAACAAACTATTTTTTCATTTGGTTTTATGGTTAATGTAACGTTTTATTTATTATTTTGTTGTTGTTGTTTATTTCAAGTGACTGTTGCGTCATGGATTTCCAAATTCCCTCTGGGACAAGTAAAGATGTCTTACTGTAAATAAAATGCGACAGAGTGCAGCAGTGCATTATGGGTACATCTTCTGCATTTCAGTGCATTCAGTGAGACACGACTAATAAATGACTCCCAAAGTAACGAGACGCACTAGATAGTGAATAGGGTGCGGTTTCAGACATAATGACTAGTGATTAGTGATGTTTATCCTCTTTATTCGCATCATAATTACTCTCTGCCCGTTCCACCATGATGATAATAACGAGTAAATAATAACAGGCTGCAGTCGGTAAATACAGCTGCGGCGGTTATTAATACGATTCCAGAGGTTTTATTTCAGAAGTCGTTTAAAAAAAAGGGAAAAAATGTCTCTGTACACTTCCTGTCTCTGAGATGAAAAGAGAAAAGAAAGCACAGATAATTGGAGGGAAAGTTACAGAGAGTGCACTGAAACCCCACAACCTCCCTGCAGCTACACACACACACACACACACACACACACACACACACACACACACACACACACACACACACAGCATGATCAGCAACCCTGATTCTTGTATTCAATATCCATAGCGATTCTCAGTCGGCTGCATCCCAAATCACAAAGTACTGTACTAACTAGTGCATAAAAATATATACTATCACACTCTACTGATACTATTGCAGTACACTATTTGTACTTGTTAGCTAGATACATAGCTAGTCTGCTAGTTAGGGTTAACTACAAACCTTCGTGTATCGTAGCATGTTTGTTAATTTTTTTTTAGTAGTGGAGTTAACTTATCTAAAGAAATATTTTTAAAAGTTTTAACAAAAAAAAATTTGCTCAGCAAGCTACTAAACTCCATAAGATAGAAATCATAAACTATTTTGTTTGCTAACATCAGATTGTTAGCTAGCTATATTGATAGCTGTGTGGTTAGTGTTAGCTAGAAACCTCACTTGAAAACTAGCATGTTTGTTCCTTTTTTAGTAGCGGTGTGAAACTAAAAACTGCTCAGAAAGCTAACTAGCTCCGGCACATAAAGCGAAAACTGCTAATGCTAGTTTGTTAGTGAGCTAGATAGCTAGCTTGCTAGTTAGCCTTCTTCATAATAATCAGTGGTGTTAAACTTAAAAAAAAAAAAAAAAGGTATACTTATATAAACTATAGATTCTTTTGATAGCTAATATTAGTTTGTATGCTAGCTAACAACATATTGGATAGCTAGCTTGCTAGTGGTATAAATATTCTTTTGGAGAAGTGTGAGGGTACAAGTGTGTCAGTTATTAAACAGTGGATTGGTATGCTTTTTTTTTTTAAAAGCTCCACCCACTGATTCCTAACCAATCAATTTCATTCTGTCCCTGAGGCTATGCCACTGATTGGTGCATGAGTTTGCACATCAAGGCTCAATTAGCAGCTCAGCTGTGTATAGTGTCATTAGCTCCACAAACAAACAGCCTACAGGGTTTACTAGCTGACACACACACACACACACACACACACACAGTTATCTAATCTGCAGATCTCTCAGCATGCTGTTCACACAAAGAAACACCAGATATGAGAGAGCGTGAGACAGTGAGAGAGACATGTCCTGTCTGTCCTTCGCAGCAGACGGAGATTTCTGCGCTGGTTTACTTCCAAACCATCGACCTGGAAAACCCCTAAATTTGGGCCAAGCTTCCTACTGAGCCACTGTTAAATCACTTTCCTCACTTTTGTCATTAGCAGGAATCCATCCAACTTCATATGAAAATCCAGTTGGTTGGAAAAACGTTATCCTAACGTTTTCTCTGAGTAAATGTCAGTATGAGGAAGAACCTCGATTCAAATCGTATCATTTTAGACGATCTGCTGCATTGTGTACAGATACGGATTACGCTGTCAAGTCTAAATCACTTATTTATTTCAGAATTAAGACAAATAAACTCGCTGTTCAATTAGGACGAAAGTAATGGTGCCCTGTCAAAGGAGGAGGAGTTAATTAGTGTGTCTCTATGGTAGCTGACACGCTGCACTAGCTGAGCTGCATTATTATTATTATTATTATTATTATTATTATTAGATTAGTGCACACCATGCTTAGGAGGGGCTCTTTCACCGTTTAGCTGTCATTTTGTCGTTTTCAATATCTCTTTGCCTTTTATGGAGTTTTGTAGGCGTGGCTAAATGTAAAATCAACTGTGCCATGATCATCCTTGGTAAAATACGACTGATTTGCATTTATTAACATACAAACGTGAGTAAATGAGCAAAACTTTAGCAAATCTGTTGGCCACAAAAACTTTAACGCTGCATTGGAGTTCCCTCAGAAATGGCCATTTTCGACCTCCATGCGTCAAAGCTACAAAGTGAAAAAAAAAGAAAGAAAGAAAAAAAAAATACGTGGATGCCTCCGTGTTCGTCTTTCGTTTTCGATCTTAGCCAGCTAGCTATGATGAGTGCTGTATATTTTCCTCAGAACGGTGAACTGTAGAGTCAGTGTTATAGATTTAAGAAGTGAAAATGTCCGTATGTTGATTGTCACTCACTGAACTCAGGGTTGAGGAGACCGCCCCGTGTTTGACGAGTAGGAATTTCCCAGTTACGGGACGTTTTCCTAGTCGGAGGTCGGAAATTCGGTCAAATTCAGGGGTTTCAGTCGAATGCAGCATTACATGCAAATTTACTAAAAGTTGAATAAATGAGGCCCAGTGAGTGTTTCCTGTAGTTGTAATGTTTCATGTAAACACAAAAGTTCTCACCACAGAAGAAGATGAATTTGGAAGCTGGCACTGAGACGTGTGGTGTGTGTGGTTTGTGTGCTGGACGTATGGCTGTCTGATGGAGGACTATAATAAGTAGAAGCGAGCGAGTGATGTGTGCTGTAATGTGAGCCGTGTTAACGCGCCTTCGTCAGTTGGGTGATAAAGCGGCCAGGCATCAGAGTGATGGATAAACACCACCTCAGTGCCCTGGTGACTCAACCTGCCAGGAAACACACACCTCAACCTCCAGTCCTGCCCTTACAGTCTCTCTGTCTCACACACACACACACACACACACACACACACACAAACACACACACACACATATGATTCTGAGAGTACGTTTCCATCTAAATGTTTCACACTTGGACAGGACGATCAGCAGCTCGTCTTCCCTCTGCGGTTTTATCCACTCTTTTACACACACACACACACACACACACACACACACACACACACACACACACACACACACACACACACAGTTACTGGCTGCTTCCCAAACTGCTTACTACAGGATGAAATAGCAGCCTCTCAGAATAGTGTGCTATCTCTGGTGCCTTTTATTTAGCAAAGCGTTTTACATTCGCAGTCAATCTTTCCCAGTTACTACGACAGCCGCCTGCTGCCTGTGGCTACGTCCCAAATCGCATACTGATTACATAGTAAACTATACATTTATAAACACTTCATCAAAGTGTGTGTGGGTGTGTGTTCGTTTCGTTTCGTGTCAACAGGCGACAAAAAAAAGACTGAAGTTACAGGAAAAAAATCCGAACTCCTTTCATGCTAACCCGCAAACTACTTCTACTTTAATTAGCCCATAAACCCACTGCTCGTTCCCAGTCGAACCCCTTTTTAAGGTGCCAGTCAGATTAATCTTTAGTTTATGCTAATTAACTTGACTCCTCCCTTCATGATCATTAATCAGACTTGTTCCATGTTAACACTAATGAATCATATTACTTCCATATGCTTTATGCTAACTAGCATGCAAATTCTGAGTTCCAGACTCCTCCTCTTTCACACTAATTATCCAGACACACATCTAATTAAAGCTAATTAATCAGACTCATTTCACCTAAAGTGATTCATTATGCTAATCAGATTCTAACATGTGACCCATTTATGTGAAAGAGACACCCTATTTATTAAACAAATATATAAATATTATAAATATAATTAATATTAATTAAATATAGTCTTTATTTTTTATCAGATTCCTCTACTATTATACGAATTAATCACCTCTCTTTCCTTTTTATGTTAATTAATCCAGTGCATAACTATGCGCATGATATGATAACCCCTCCCCCACCACCTCAGCTTTAATGCTAATTAAAAATACTCCATCCATGGTTGTGGTTATGAAGTAGACTCTCTCCCTATGTATGCTGACTAATGTGACTCCATAAATTATGAACATTAAAATGCCTCTCATGTTTATGCTAATGATTTATACTTGGTAAGCAAACAGTGATCCTCTTTCTGGTTGAGGCAGACGCACTAACGACTGTTAGCCATCTCTCAGTGTTGCATAAATCAGCTAAACAGTGTAAAACATTCACATTCAGAACTCATCAGCTCCTAAAGGGAATTAACAGCTTTTTAAAACTGCACCCATTATGGCTCAGGTTTCGGAACGAAAAGCACAGCGAGAACCGGTAAAGTGCTGCAGGGCTCGAGCTCTGAAGTGCTGTTAGTGTGCAGTTAACGGCCATGAGCTTCAGCTCAATCTCACCTTATAAATATTTACTCCACAAAACCACAACATTTAAACAAAGAGCCCAGAGCGACACTTCATACGGCGCTGAGCTTATAAATGCAGCGTTAACACAGTTCAGGCTCTCCATCTGATCTTCAGGCTCTCCATCTGATCTTTAGGCTCTCCATCTGATCTTCCGGCTCTCCATCTGATCTTCAGGCTCTCCATCTGATCTGAGTCAGATTATTAGCAGCATTTTGTTGTGCTTATGATATTATTACAATATTGCACTACACATAACTCAATGTTCACCTCTAGCCGTTCTCATGAGTGTTTTTGTGCAGACAGCAGACTGGTGGGCGTGTCAGAGTGGGATAAATGGCCATGTCATTTGTTAAATTTTGTCTGAGTAGGCACCCAGTGCCACTAACCACAGAGAGTATCATCACTGAGATTAAAATCACTGACATTAAAATCGCTGACGCTAACACCACTGACAATAGCACCATTACAGTAACTTTGCTGACAGTAACATCATGTACAGTAATATCCGTGACAGTGACACCACTGACAGTAATATCAGTGACAGTGACACCACTGACAGTAATATCAATGACAGTGACACCACTGACAGTAATATCCGTGACAGTGACACCACTGACAGTAATATCAGTGACAGTGACACCACTGACAGTAATATCAGTGACAGTGACACCACTGACAGTAATATCCGTGACAGTAACATCATGTACAGTAATATCCGTGACAGTGACACCACTGACAGTAATATCCGTGACAGTGACACCACTGACAGTAATATCCGTGACAGTGACACCACTGACAGTAATATCCGTGACAGTGACACCACTGACAGTAATATCAGTGACAGTAACATCATGTACAGTAATATCAGTGACAGTGACACCACTGACAGTAATATCCGTGACAGTGACACCACTGACAGTAATATCCGTGACAGTGACACCACTGACAGTAATATCCGTGACAGTGACACCACTGACAGTAATATCCGTGACAGTAACATCATGTACAGTAATATCAGTGACAGTGACACCACTGACAGTAATATCCGTGACAGTGACACCACTGACAGTAATATCCGTGACAGTGACACCACTGACAGTAATATCCGTGACAGTGACACCACTGACAGTAATATCCGTGACAGTAACATCATGTACAGTAATATCAGTGACAGTGACACCACTGACAGTAATATCAGTGACAGTGACACCACTGACAGTAATATCAGTGACAGTGACACCACTGACAGTAATATCCGTGACAGTGACACCACTGACAGTAATATCCGTGACAGTAACATCATGTACAGTAATATCAGTGACAGTGACACCACTGACAGTAATATCCGTGACAGTGACACCACTGACAGTAATATCCGTGACAGTGACACCACTGACAGTAATATCAGTGACAGTGACACCACTGACAGTAATATCCGTGACAGTGACACCACTGACAGTAATATCCGTGACAGTAACATCATGTACAGTAATATCAGTGACAGTAACATCATGTACAGTAATATCCGTGACAGTAACATCATGTACAGTAATATCAGTGACAGTGACACCACTGACAGTAATATCCGTGACAGTGACACCACTGACAGTAATATCAGTGACAGTGACACCACTGACAGTAATATCCGTGACAGTAACATCATGTACAGTAATATCAGTGACAGTGACACCACTGACAGTAATATCAGTGACAGTGACACCACTGACAGTAATATCCGTGACAGTAACATCATGTACAGTAATATCAGTGACAGTGACACCACTGACAGTAATATCAGTGACAGTGACACCACTGACAGTAACCAAAGGGCAGTGGTAGCTCAGTGGTTAAGACGTTGGGCTACTGATCAGAAGGTCAACCCTCAATTGCTCAGATGTATAAATGAAATAAATGTAAGTTACTCTGGATAAGGGCGTCTGCCAAATGCTGTAAATGTAAATTATTATTATAATATTTAATTTAATTATTATAATAATTACAAATTTAAGCGAAATAACAATTAAACTGTTACTTTAAAGCATCATTCTTAATAAATTACTGAATTTATTTTACATTGTACTGGAACATTTGCGTGAAGTTTGGTTTTCACTCAACATTTATTTATTTATTTATTTATTCCATAATGGTGTACTCATGTATTTGATTTTGTCATAAAGGGGACTGGCTGCATTTGCCACCGCAGCTATATGACAAGTTGTGTAGACTGTAAGACTGGAGGCCAAACAAGAAGACAGAAAATAATGGGTTTTACACGGACACACAGTCATTACGGCAGAAACATGGCGGCGTGGTGGCGGCTGAAACGATCTGCTCGCTACACTGCGTCTTCCAGCGGACTTTTAGCCGTGCAATTATCAGCTGACTGTGTTTTCCTGAAACCTCCATGCAAGCGTTTCCTCCAGCTCCACGTCGCCTCGGGTTTCATACGAGGGGAAACTATGAGACATTCCCTCCCCTTATCCTACACACACACACACACACACACACACACACACACACACACACACACACACACACACACGGCTAGGTCAACACCTGCACAGCTAAACTGTTCCCCAGTGTATCATGTGGAGTTACACCAGTCTCCAAAAATGCACTGTAACTCTCCCATACATGCTGTAGCTGACAATCACCTGAGCTAATGTTTAGCCATCTGCAGGATGCTAGTGCTTGGTTTAGTCATTGGTATTTGCTGTTAGTTGCTAGTTTGTGTTAACTAATGCTTGGACTAGGATTCAGACTTCAGCAGTCCAAGAATTTTGACTGGTTGTGGCCTATAAAGTGTTATGACTGGCGAGTAATCAGTGCACCAGGGACCTGAATGAAATGCCAAATGCTAGAATCTAACCCGAATGTTAGCTAATTCACATGACTAGCCATCTTTATTTGGTTTAGCTACTAGCATTTGCAAACTAGCATTTGAATTCGTAAACATTTGGTTTAGCTAGCATTTAAACACAATAATCCTTCCAGTGTAATTCAAAATCATGCTGAAAAACAAAGCACTCAAATCCCCGGAGCATTGATCCCATTGAGTCCTCTGGTGGGATTATTTTAATATGTTCACAAGCGCATTGGGGATAGCTAGCAATCAGGTCTGTTAATCATGTTCTAACATTTAGGTTATTTGTTAGCAAAGTGTCAGTGAATGACATTTGAGAGTAATCAGTTAGATGCTAGTATTTTCAAATTATTAATTAACTTCGGAGTTAACGTTTACGATTATGTCTTTAGCGTGTGTGCTAGTCAGGGATGAGCTGTACGTTGGGTCCAGACAAGATGATGTGCTTTGTGGTCTGAAAAAGTCCCAAATTATCCTTTTTCAGAATCATCCAATCTAATTCATCCGGAGAAATGACTGAAAAGGCCAGCTGTTCTCTCTCTCTCTCTCTCTCTCTCTCTCTCTCTCTCCCTCTCCCTCTCCCTCTCCCTCACACACACACACACACACACACACACACACACACACACACACACACACACACACAGCTGTGCTCCATTCATAAGTCTGTGCTTCTCCTTGGTGAACTTAATGATAGTCAACAGGACGTCGGACGTCAACAGGAAGTGTGTACATCCTGTATCACTCCCTGACCAGCCCCTGGTCATGACACCGGTTAAAATAACTGGCTACATGATACCACTACCTCAATAACCCCATCCTCTACCTCAATAACCCCATCCTCTACCTCAATAACCCCACTCTCTACCTTTATAACCACACCCTTTACCTCAGTAACCCCTCCCTTTACCTCAATAACCCCTCCCTTTACCTCAATAACCCCACTCTCTACCTTTATAACCATACCCTTTACCTCAATACCACCCTCTAAGTCATCAACCTCAACCTCTACCCGAATAACCCCACTCTCTTCCTCAATAACCCCATCCTCTAGCTCAATAACCCCATCCTCTACCTCAACAGCCCCACTCTTTTCCCCAATAACCCCACCCTCTACCCGAATAACCCCACCCTCTACCTCAATAACCCCACCCTCTACCTTAATAACCCCAACTTCTACCTCAATAACCCCATCCTCTATTCAATAGCCCCACTCTCTACCTCAACAGCCCCATCCTATACTTCAATAACCCCACTCTCTACCTCAATAACCCCATCCTCTATTCAATAGCCCCACTCTCTACCTCAACAGCCCCATCCTATACTTCAATAACCCCACTCTCTACCTCAATAACCCCATCCTCTATTCAATAGCCCCACTCTCTACCTCAACAGCCCCATCCTATACTTCAATAACCCCACTCTCTACCTCAATAACCCCATCCTCTACCTCAATAACCCCATCCTCTATTCAATAGCCCCACTCTCTACCTCAACAGCCCCATCCTATACTTCAATAACCCCACTCTCTTCCTCAATAACCCCATCCTCTACCTCAATAACCCCACTCTCTACCTCAATAAACCCACTCTTTACCTCAATAATCCCATCATCTACCAAAATAACCCCACTCTCTACCTCAATAACCCCACTCTCTATCTCAATAATCGTACTCTTTACTTCAATAACCCCACTCTCTACCTTAATAACTCCACTTTCTACCTCAGTAACCCCATCCTCTCATCCTTTAGCTCAATAACCCCACTGTTTACCTCAATAGCTCCACTCTTTACTGCAATAACCCCAACCTCTATCTCAGTAACCCCACTCACTACCTTAATAATCCTAACCTGTAACACTGTAACTCAAACCCTAAACCATTTTTGTCCTGTAATATCATCCTCAACCTCAGTGACTCCACCGCCTAACAGTTTCCCCACCCCTGTACAACTCCGCCCCCTAGTTCAATAATCTAGTTATCAGGTTTATAAAGTTCACCCAGAATAATCACTCTTTTATCTTTTCATCAGTGCTAGGTGGTTGTTGTTGATGGTGGTGGTGGTGGTGGTGGAGGGTGGTTATGGTGTTTAAGGGGCCATGTCAGAACAAGTCCCACTGCAATACAAACATCAGCATGAACGAACACAACCGTAATCAGCCGCTCGCTTACACACAGCACCCGCATCCACACGGTCACTGTAATTAACTCAGCTCGTTACAGAGACAGTAACGAGCACGCTAATGACAGCTAACATTCACAACACAAGAGCAGAGTTCCTTCAATCATAACACCACAGAGACAGAAATGAGAAACAAGCTCTCATTTACAACCAAGGCAGTGAGACTGAGCTAACAGCGCTAGGCTATTAGGAAAATGATTAAGGGATAATAAAACAATATGTTAAGAAAGAAAGAAAGAAAGAAAGAATGTGGAAGCATGAGGAGCCATGCTAACCACGAATGAGTCAATGAAGAACAGCTAGCAAGGGAAAATCAAATTAAAAAACCATCAGCTTTCATCTTCTGCAAGCCATTAGCTGTTAGCATTCCTGTACAGGATTAGGCTACATGGCTGTGTTTAATTACCACAGCAGAACTCAGTGTAGGCAGTGAGTATAGTTCCTTTAGCAGTGGGCGCGCCGCTCTGTAGCCGGTGTTGTGTTTCAGTGTGTTTTATTATGAGACCTGATCCTCGCTAACGCAAGCTAACGCTAACCATGTTGGGTCAGAGCTCCAGTTTATGAGCTCATTCTGACAGACTGAGGGAACAAAACTAGGGAGGGACAATTTATAGTGCACCCAGAGTCACAACAGTGTGTGTGTGTGTGTGTGTGTGTGTGTGTGTGTGTGTGTGTGGATAGGCTGGAACACACACTTGCTATGTCAGCGTTTATTCCAAACTCTTTGATTAAATCCATCTTCACACAGACATGGGCTGCATCCCAAATCACATGCTACAGTACTAAATATTGTGCCAAAACAGTACACTGTCTGTTTTCCTTGCTATTTAGCAATGGATGCTAGCTGTGCTAGCTAGCTGCAAAGAAATTTTCGCTGTTACCATAACAACTGACCACCGTGGCTTCGCTCCAAATCTATACCACCATACCAAATAGTTTGCGTTAAAATGGCGTGCTGTCTGTAATCTATACTTTAAAGCAAGCGCTATAAACCTTACTAACAATGCGTCTAGTAGCTATGAAATGTCCTGGTTACCGTGACAACTGGCAGCTGCTTATGACTGTTCTAAATCACATTCCACCATGCTAAACAGTACAAATAATACACCATGTCTAGTCATTAGCAAAGACAAGTCAGCTGTGCTAGCAAAGCGTTTACAACTCGCAAATGAAGTTTGCTGGTTACCATGACAACCAGGCAGGGATCGTGGCTACGTCCCAAACGGCCAAACGTACACACTGCACTTAAATTACGAAACAGATAGGGGTATAACACCTCGTAATCATGGGCTGTGTGCACGATATTTAGCAAGTGGTATTAGCTAGCTAGGCAACAACCCGTGGCTACGTCCCAAATCACATACTGATAGTGTGTGAAAAACAGACGTCTTTATCTCCGTGTCTCTCTGAGAAAGCGTCCTGCAGCATTTTCTCACCAAGCAAAAATGATAGTGTGTGTGTGTGTGTGTGTGTGTGTGTGTGTGTGTGTGTGTGTGTGTGTTGGCTATATTTTCCCCAACAATCCAGTGGGAATTAATTTTCCCCTTCGTTAGCATTTAGGTCAGTGACTGAGATTTGTGATCAGTCCGATAGATGCTAACATTTTAAAATGATTAATTAACTTTAGTCCGACGTTCACATTAGCGAGGGATGAGACGATTGTGGGCGTGGCCTTTCCACTGTTTTTTTTTTTGTTTGTTTCTGTAGCTATATAAAAAGCCAACTAGTTAAACACAAATTAAATAATAACACACTAATCACTAATCAGCTAGCTTTGTTCTCAGCTCAGATTAGCAAAGTGAGCGAACTACTAACTGTACTAGCGGCACTAGTGAATAATTGCTCGATTTTGCCGCGACTTTTTTCCCCCAAAACGTACGATGCAGGAAATTGTTGAGCGCGGTCTTTCACAGAGATGTCTGTGGGTAAATGGGAGCTTTTAGCTGTACCCGTGTGTGAGGCGCGGGAATGGAAGCGGGATTTGGCTGAATGCGGGTTGCGATGACGTCACGTGACGCGTCTCGGACCAACTCCGCGGTGATTTTGAAAAATCTCAAGCTGCTCAGAATATTGCGGAGTTTCCTCGATTTTGCGTTAATTCCCGCGATGGCGAAATCACGGGATCGTGGAGGGACTGAAAATTCATCGTGACCCAGACTACCCGAGTTCATCCTCTGGAACCTTCTGAGCGTCTGATCCCATGAGCGCTTTAATCCACGTTATTTCCTGCAGGAGGGAGTGTGTGTGTGTGTGTGAGTGTGTGTCTGTGTGTGTGTGTGTGTGTGTGAGGGGGTCTGGGACAAGATGAATTGTGTCTGACTCCGAAGTGCAGAATGACTGAGAGGGGAAAAGAGCTGCATAAAGCAGAGGAAAATCTCACGGCTAATCATATTTCCATCTGGAATCGCGCCGCTCTGCCGGATGAAAAGTCCGAGTGAAGACTGGAGCACGGAGTCCGATCATAAAACTCAAAACTTACAATAAAAATGTCACAATCACAGACTGGACTCGTATGCGCAGACGGACGCTTGGTAACATCTGCTTCGTGTCAGAGTGAACACACAGACCATACTGCAGACAGACCTGTGTGTTATCTTCTCCTCTTGCACTGTGTGTGTGTGTGTGTGTGTGTGTGTGTGTGTGTGTGTGTGTGTGTGTGTGTGTGTGTGTGTGTGTTTTTCTTGCAAGGAAGAATATCCCAAATATGAGTTACCTCACTTGTGAGAAATTTCCCATTAGACAGAGGACAATTTTTTTTTACTCTCTCCTGTATGCGTGCGTGTGTGTGTGTGTGTGTGTGTGTGTGTGTGTGTGTGTGTGTCTGTGTGTGTGTCTCACACCCACGTGAGTCAGAGCCAACATGAAACACACACCGAGCCTCCCCGACTGATGAGTTTTTTGAGTGCAGTCCAACACATGTTTGGTGTCTGGAGAGAGAGTGTGGAAGCCGAATAGCCTCCAGTTTAGCGCCGTAAAAAAATTCTGAGTAACGCAGAAGAAAAGAAAAGAAAAGAAATTGAGAGCCCCAGTGTTTTACCTGCTTCACCTGCTCAGGTGTCTTACAGCTCACTGCTGAGCTTCATCTTCACCCCTGTGGAGAAAAAAATGCAGAGAATTTAGAGGCAGTTTGAAAAAGAGGCAGTTTGTCGGACTTTAGCAATGAAAATATTAACACGTCTTCCATTTTCCCCCAACAGACCCCGCCCCCTTTGTTCACTGAAAGGCACGCCCACTCACACCTGCTTTCTTCCATATATCGACTCAAGGACACACCCTCATTCCCCTCTGTACTCTTAAAGAAATGCCCAGTTAGAGAGCCTCTTCAATTTCTATATATGAACTCAAAGACACACCTACTTAGAGCTGCTCCCATTTCCTTATATGGACTCAAAGACACACCCACTCACACGCTCGCTCATTTCCATATATCGACTCAAGGATACACTCACATTCCCATCTATGGTTTTAAAGCCACACCCATTCATTTCTGTATATGGAGTCAATGACAAACCCATTCAGATACGCCCTCATTTCCATACATGGATTCAAAGAGACACGCCCTCAGAACCTTGCTCATTTTTATAAACAGACTCAAGACACACCCACTTATAGTATCTCATTTCTATACATGAACTCAAAGACAAGCCCATTCATAGCTGCTCCCATGTCCAGATATGGACTCAAAGTCACACCCACTCAGAGCTTCTCCCATGTCCATATATGGACTCAATGTCACACCCTTTTACAGCTGCTTTCATTTCCTTATATGAACTCAAAACTCAAAGACCCTTTCATTTCCATATTTAGACTCAAAGACACACCCCCTCAGATACTTTCTCATTTCTATATATGGATTCATATACATGCCCACTCATGGCCTCTCTTATTCCCATATATTGATGGGCTCAAGGACACACCCACATTCCAATCTTGATCTTAAAGCCACGCCCACACAAAGTTGCCTGCAGTTCTATATGAAACCAATGACACACCTACTCAAGTATTCACTGATTTCCATAAATGTACTCAAAAACACACCCACTTAGAGAGTCTCTCCCATATCTATTGAGAAGACACACCCACTCAGAGCCTTAGTTTCCATATATGGACTCAAAGAGTCTCTGAGATTTCCATATATGAATTCGAAGACAAGCCCACTGAGATACGCTTCCATTTCCATTATATTCCACTGGATGATAAAGACTTTACTGCCTTCACCTGAACGTTCTCCTGCATTTCTCTCTCTCTTTTTTATAAAGAACCGAGGAACATCACTGTTCTGAACCTAGCGTGAGGTTCTAGTCCATTCTCAGAGGAGAACGTCGGAGCCGAGCGTCCTCTTATTGTTAACATTTCAACAGTGAAAGTCTGTAATCACTCTACAACACTCAGCCCCAAATAACAATGTGTGTGTGTGTGTGTGTGTGTGTGTGTGTGTGTGTGTGTGTAATTGTTGCTCATGTCTCTTAGGAGGATTTACAGCAGACGAACAAACACACACACACACCCTGTTACACCCATCCTAAACACACGCTTCTACCGAGTCAGCGGCTTCTCACAGGTAAACACCCAGCGAACCCCTCATGTGCCAAGTAGTGCGCAATACACAGCACTCTTCTCTCCCACTGCCTCGTCGCTAATCTATACAGAAGCATGTGGGTCAGAAATAACACTCTGTGGTGTAACATGATCCGTAGTGCACTATGTAGTGTGTATGTGTGCAGTGTAGGAATATAATGGTATTTGGAACACAGCCCATTTAAATGCTATTTAATGCTTATTAGAGAAACCAAGGTCAAAACGCTAGATGTCAGATAATTATCACACACACACACACACACACACACACACACACACACACACACACACACACACACACACACACACACACACAGCTCCAGGGCATCAGTTTTAACTATACACACCCATCGTATGTCATATTCCATAACTACACGCATTCTAATGATGTGCTGTAATTATAATCTGTCAAAACACTCACTCTAATCACTTTAATTAAATGAACAGGTCATTAAATACACACACACACACACACACACACACACACACACACACACACACACACACACATACATATAGTGAATTAAGGGAGGGGTTTATGGTGTTTTTTCCGAGCCATCAATCCGTTTGTCGAGTGTGAATCAGATAGAAAGTGATTCTTTTGGTTGGTTTGTTATTTAGAATTAAAACAAACAAAACAAAAACATTCTTTTTCAGGTGCATAAATTTATAAAAGGCTAAGAAATTTCATTTATTGGTCAGAGATATGGCGATGGAAGAAAAGGCAAAAACAAACCCTTACAGAAGTGAATCGCTTTCTCACTGCAAAAATGATTCGAATGATTCTGAATCGACTCGACTGATGAAGTGAATCAAACATGCAGTGTGTTTTGGGTGGCCTAACCCTATTTTAAACTATTTATTTATTTATATAATCGTCTCTGGGTCCGTGTTCTACGATGATTTCTACACACACGTAGCAAACGTTTAACTTTTTCCACTGCCATATTTTATGAGGTTTTATGAGGATGTTTTCAGTCCTACACATTCCACAGCCAGATTTATTTTTCGTCACAGATTTGGCTAAAAGAACGAGAAACACTTACAGCAAAAAAAAAAAAAAATCTCGTTTAAAGTCCCCATGAAATCAAAATGGAAGTTTTGTAGATTTTAGTATGAATATATTTAGTCAGCCTTAAGGTTATCTATAAGCTATTGAGCTCCAAAACAATACGCATTCAAAATTTACAGTCTCTCTCTACAACCAATCCGGATCAACGATTCTGATGACATCATTCTGCACTTCAGCTTCTCGTCAGATTGTCTGTCCGATCAAACGCTCTCTAGAATCCGAACTGTCCCGCCCCCAACAGTTGTAATTTCCTGGCTGTGAAGTAAGAGAAACGCTATTAGCTATTTAAAAAAGGGGGAGGAGCCACTCGATATGTCCCGCCCTGAAATTACGTTAACACATCAGATAACGCTGCGTTTTTCAAGGCACTTCACAGAGAATTTAACGCCCGTTCTAGCCTCGTTTTAAACAAATTAGCTGTAATTCATCATAGTTTAAAGTTTTTCAATTTTGTCTCTTAATATGACCTTTAAATATAGATTGACCTTAAACACAGACAAAAAAAAGGTCGTTCCTGAAAACTTCCTGGTTTTCCTCACTGCCGCTTTAGCTCCGCCCCCTCATTACTGTAAGTACCCGGTCTTTATATTGCGATCAAATATAATTCAAAATTCATGATTATGAAACGGCAAACACATGAAACACTCGTTCACCAAAGTTAAAAGGTCACTGATAAACAACTGCGCAATAACGACTCCACAGATTTTTAGACTTTAAATGATTTAACAATTTAGCTAGCATGTAGCCTTTACGTATTTTATGAGGACGAACTGTCAGGAATATAAACATTTCCCTCATAAACATTTCCCTCATAAACATTTCCCTCATAAACATTTCCCTCTTACGTGTCGATAAGTGAAAGTTATTTAACACAGAGACGGAATCACAGACGAAACTCTTTTACCTCCATCGTCTGTAGCCTCGTCTGTTCGTTTATTTATTCTTTATATACAGGGAAATTCAGCATTCACATAACACCAGGTAACTGAAACACACCAGAGAGAGAAAACAGAACACACACACACACACACACACACACACACACACACACACACACACACACACACACACCCTTCCTTTTCCATTCAGAGTGAAGTGTGTTTGTAGCCATGGTAACTAGTTAGAGACAGACTGAAGGAAGTGCATCATTATATTAGTTCTGTTATGCAGCAGAGGAAAAATAATACAAACAACACATGGTAATGTGAGGCGTTACCTACACACACACACTCACACACACACACACACACACACACACACACACACACGAGGTGGCCATGTTGGACCTACAACTCACTCACACACACACACACACACATACACACACACACACAAACTGATGTGAGACGGCCATGTTGGACCTACAACTCACACACACACACACACACACACACACACACACACACACACACACACACACAAACTGATGTGAGATGGCCATGTTGCACCTACAACTCACACACACACACACACACACACACACACACACACACACACACACACACACAAACTGATGTGAGATGGCCATGTTGGACCTACAACTCACACACACACACACACACACACACACACACACACACACACACACACACACACACACAAACTGATGTGAGACGGCCATGTTGGACCTTTTTTCTGTCACTCCATCATGATGATGTCACTCAGTAACATCACTCTCCATCATTGTGCTCCTGTCTCAGAACAGCATGCTCCAGTGCAATGTTATTGTGTGTGTGTGTGTGTGTGTGTGTGTGTGTGTGTGTGTGTGTGTATGAATGTAAACATCCTCTTCATCTTTCCTTTTCTATTCAATAACCACTGCAGGAAATCCTCAGAAAAAAAGACAGAGAGAGACAGACACAAAGACAGTTAGACAGAGAGACAGACAGAGAGACAGACAGGCAGATACAAAGACAGTTAGACACAGAGACAGACAGAGAGACAGACAGGCAGATACAAAGACAGATACAAAGGCAAACAGATAGAGATAGATAAATAGACAGACAGACAGACACAGACAGACACAGACAGACAGACACAGACAGACAGACACAGACAGACAGGTAGTGTAACTAAATGTGAGCGTTTGTGTTTTGTGTCCGTGTTTGACCCCGTGACTCACTGCCTCTTTGGAGCGCTGCTTGATAAGGGTCAGAGGTCAGAGGTCGGGCCTGAGGCACGCAGCCTTGAAATGAAACAGAGTGCGTGTTAAATTCAGCATGAAGAATCTCTCAGCCCTCACACACACACACACACACACACACACACACACACACACACACACACACACAAACACAAAGGGTGTGTGCCTTGACTGAATTAAAATGGGTGTGTGAGCGTGTGCTAGCTTGTGTGTTAGCATGTGTTAGCGCAGGAGGACTCAGTGGAGAGGGAGTGAGGGAGTGAGAGAGTGAGAGAGCGAGGGAGGAGGGAAAGGTCATGTTTTGGAAAGGAAAAAAACTCTTTACGTGCTAAACAGTTTAGTGCCTAGCGCTCACTGTGTTCTACGATGGCAACACAGGAAAACAAACACACACACACACACACACACACACACACACACACACACACACACACACACACAGAGTTGTGCAATGGTTAGAAATATAAATATTCATCATTTATAATCAGCTTTTTGGGTGTCTGGCAATGAATGAATGCTAATGGGAATAAAAACTGCTTATGAAATTGTGTAGATGATTAGCCATGCTAGCTTTTAGCACGGCTAATCATGAACGGAAGCTAACAGGAACAAGGATTCGCTAGCAATATTTCTGTTTAGCTTTATTTTTCAAACCGTAGACTCCTTAATAATTTCTTTTCTTATTAGCAATGCTAGCATTTAACACACACACCACGACACATACAGTCAAGTCCGTAATTATTGGCACCCTCTGTTTAAAGAATATGTTTTTTCAAAATTCACCTCCCTTACAGTTAACAGAAGTAAACGTTAGCATAAATTCCAGGTGAAACATCTTCCACTAGCGTCAGTTTACCACAGTTATTACTTGGAAGTAGTTTTAGCGCTTTATGGTGTCGAGGACATGATTGAATGCTAAGACAAATACAGTCGTTAGCGATGCTAGCTTTTAACAAATCAAATCATGATACACTTAATACACACATCATGACTCATACAGTCACCTCCAAAATTATTGGCACCCTTTGTGAAAATAAGTGAAAGAAAGCGTATGCGTGTGATTTAAACACACAGAAACGCTGTATAGTTTTATAGTTGTATTTTAGCAATATTTTTTTTCCCAAACATAAGTTCTTCTGTCTTTTTTTTTTGTGGCTTTTCCCACAATTCTCTCAAAGGGCAGCAATAAATTTGCCAATTACCCACAGCACGTCGGGTTCATTTACTTCCACTGTAAATCAGGAATAAACACACAGTCGCTGCTCTCTTTAATCACACGGCAACAATAAAAAAAAAAAAAAAAAAACGCGACTAAAGCTACACAAAGACCTCTCTCTCTCTCTCTCTCTCGTTCTCTCTCTTTCTTTTTTTCCCCTCCATTTTTTCCTCTTTCTTTTTTTCCCCCGCTGAGAGAATTTGGCACAGGAAGAATGTCTCTCTGTGATTGAGGCGGCGAAAAAATGTGCCACTCGATGCACAGTCTATTAGCGTCTCTTCCCCCTGTACTGTTCAAGGCTTGGGGGTGGGGTCAGAGGTCAGAGGTCCACAGGCACCACAGAGCGGAAGCAGTGACAGCACAGGAAGAACATGAAAGGAAAAAAACATGATGAATCTATTACAAAAGGCAACCCTGAAAACCACATCAGAGTATTAGTGTTGATGTCGGTTTGTAAGCTGTTGAATTCTGGATTGTGATTGGTCAGAAGGTGTTGATTAATTTTCTATAGACAGCAGTAACGCAGCTGCAAATCACAGGTTTATTTATAATCAATGACAGTTTGTTCACAGTGGATGCTGCGCTAATAATAAACAGACTTTTTAAAAAAATCATCGATAGGGTGAAGTGAGTACGTGCATGGAAGGAGTCTCCAGTGTCAGCGCTTTGTAACACTCAAAAATAAAGGTTCTGATTAGAATCAAAAAAAGGTTTTTCGGCCTTTTAAGAGAACCCTTTTATGGTGCACAAAGAACCTTTTACACTCAAGTTATTTAGAGAACCGTCTATCTGCTGGTGCTTTAAATAAACCAGAAATGATTCTTCACGGCAGTGCCACAAGGAACCAAGTTATCGTAACTCCTCTAAAAAAAAAACCCTTAGTTAGTGCTTCAAGGAACCAAAGTAAGGTTCTTAAGAGTGATGCCAAGAGAACCTTTTCCAGTCCTACAAAGAACCTTAAAGGGTTCACTTTGACCTCTTAAAGGGATAACACCTTGAAGAACCAATACACTGCTCTGAAGAACCTATAATGAAACGTAAAGAACTTCTTTTATTACCAAAGAACCATACATCTCCACTCAAGAACCCTATACAATGAAAAACAATAACTCCACTTCGTGTTTTAATCCTTTCTTACATTCTCAGGTTTGTGTTCTCTTCAAATCAGACCACAGGTTCAGACCAGCAGGGTTCAACTCCGAAAACATTTTTTCTGTTCTGCCAACATTTCTGCACTTAATACTCCGTCTGCTTTTCTCCTATTATTGATATTACACAGTGTAGAACTGAAACTCTTGTCCCTGTCATTAGCAAATGAACCCCTCTCTGTAACTGTGACTCATTTCTACATTTCATTTTAATAAAATTGACTCAATCTGCAAACTTTTTCCATTGCCTCTCTTCTCCAGTCCATGTTTTTCATCATGAAGCCTCTCTCCATCTTTTCCTATAGAGTTATCCAAGAAATCTAACGCATGGCCATGCCAGTAGGATATTGCTGCACCTACTTCTCACCTCGTAAATACTCGTCTAGCATCTGGTTCTACGCCACTCGATCTAAAAACAGCGGCTCACCCCGATGAAAAACAAGCCTGGATCCAACTGGGTTATCTGTCCCTATTTCCACCCCAATAACTGCTCTCAGCCAATCAAAATGCACCATACTCTTCTCAGCCAATGAGAAAACACTGTATCTACTGCTCTCAGCCAATCAAAATACACCATACCTTTCTTAGCCAATGAGAAAACACTGTAGCTACTGCTCTCAGACAATCAAAAACACAATGCTTCTCTCAGCCAATCAGAATACATCTCACTTCTCTCAGCCAATCAAAACACACAATGCTTCTCTCAGCCAATCAGTACATATACCACAGTTATTTCAGACAATGAGAACACACCATATTCTTTCAGCCAGTGAGAACACATTGTGCTGCTCTCAGCCAATCAGAACACACTGTACTGCTCTCAGCCAATCAGGACACATCGTACTTCTCTCAGCCAATCAGAACACACCGTACTGCTCTCAGCCAATCAGAACACATTGTGCTGATCTCAGCCAATCAGAACACACTGTGCTGATCTCAGCCAATCAGAACACACTGTGCTGATCTCAGCCAATCAGAACACACTGTGCTGATCTCAGGCAATCAGAACACACCATACTTCTCTCAGCCAATGAGAACACATTGTGCTGATCTCAGCTAATCAGAACACACTGTGCTGATCTCAGCCAATCAGAACACACTGTGCTGATCTCAGGCAATCAGAACACACCATACTTCTCTCAGCCAATCAGAACACACTGTGCTGCTCTCAGCCAATCAGAACACACCGTACTTCTCTCAGCCGATCAGAACATGCCGTACTTCTCTCAGCCAATCAGAACACACTGTACTGTTAATATATTAGTGCTAAGTGATGGAGTGTAACTGTATCCTGCTTGTTAATAGAGTAATGTCACAGACTGCCCTGAGCTGAAATGATGACATCATTCGCAAAACATCAAATAAAACCACCAACGCTTTTCTTTTTGTTCAAGTTTTCTCTTCAAACATGTAACTCTATCCACAGCACTGAAGCTCTGAACGCCCAGATCTGTGTAAACACAGCGGAGAACGTGATGACGGATCACTAAAGGCTCAGTCATCACAGAACCGCTGACTTTATCAGGCAGACGCGTAGGAACCCGAGAGAGAAAAGGAACTGTCTTTATTTCTATATAAGGCATTAGAATAAAAATAAAAGTCTACTTACAGAGCAAGCGCACTCAAATAACCTTACTCAAAGGAAATGTGGTGGTTTAACAAGTTTATCTCAGAACAATTTAAGATGCTAAGAATAGCATCTGAGTGTGTGACGGTGTTTGCGTTAGCTTAGCACTTCAGCTATATCATATCACACTAAGATATTTCACCCCATTACTATTCTCTCAGCCAATCAAAACACACCGTATTGCTGTCACCCAATCAGAACACACTGTACCGCTCTCAGCCAGTCAGAACACATTGTACCGCTCTCAGCCAATCAGAACACACTGTACCACTCTCAGCCAATCAGAACACACTGTACCGCTCTCAGCCAATCAGAACACACTGTACCGCTCTCAGCCAGTGAGTGCATTTGTGATAAATATATATAACTGGGTCCATAAGTATTTGGACAGTGACAATCTTGCCTCTGTACACCACCACAATGGATTTGAAATGAAGCAATCAAGATGTGATTGAAGTGTAGACTTTCAGCTTTAATTCAAGGGGTTTAACAAAAATAATGCATTAACCATTTAGGAATTACAGACATTTTTGGAGAGTCCCCCCATTTTCACAGGCTCAAAAGTAACTGGACAAACTAACAATCATAAATATTAGGAATATTTTTAATACTTGGATACAAATCCTTTTGCAGTCAATGACTGCCTGAGTTCTGGAACCCATGGACATCACCCTTGATGTTTCCTCCCTTGAGATATTTTACCAGGCCTTTACTGCATCTTCAGTTGCTGCTTCTTTGTGGGTCTTTCTGCCTTCAGTTTTGTCTTCAGTAAGTGAAAAGCAGCTCAATGGGGTTCAGGTCATCGGACATTTAAGAACATTTCATTTCTTTGCTTTAACATGCCCTTGGGTTGCTTTCACGGTACGCTTTGTGTCATTATCCATCCGTACTGTGAAGCGCCGTCCTATCAGTTTTGCAGCATTTGACTGAATCTGAGCAGAAAGTATAGCTCTGTACATTTCTACTGCTACTTCTATCAGCGGTCACATCATCAATAAACACCAGTGACCCAGTTCCATTGGCAGCCGTACATGCCCATGCCATAACACTTCCTCCACATATTTGACAGATGATGTGGTATGCTTTGGATCATGAGCCCTTCCTTTCCTGCTCCATACTCCTCTCTTCCATGTACAAGTTCATCTTGCATCAGAACTGGTCAGGCTTTTTAAAAAAAAATATTTAGAGGTTTTTAGCAAAGTCTAATCTGGGATTTCTGTCCTTGAGTGTTACCAGCGGTTTGCATCTTGAGGTGAACCATCTGTATTCACATTCATGAAGGCGTCTCTTGATTGTAGACTTTGACAATGATATGCCTACCTCCTCAGAGTGTCCTTGACTTGGCTAGATGTTCTGAAAGGGTTTTTATTCACCAAGGAAAGAATTCTGCAATCATCCACTTTAGGTGTTTCCGTGGTCTTCCAGGCCTTTTGGTGTTGCTGAGCTCACCAGTGCATTCCTTCTTTTTCAGAATGTACCAAATTGTTGATTGCGATATTTCTGTTAAAACAACTCGAATTAAAGTCTACACTTCAATCACATCTTGATTGCTACATTTCAAATCCATTGTGGTGTACAGAGGCAAAATTATGAAAACTGTGTCACTGTCCAAATACTTATGGACCTTAATCTGTGTCTGTGTTTGTATTTGATTTTAATAATACTGAAGTTCGGTTACCATGCAGATATTCAATATGGCAGATTAGACAGACAGTTACCATGGTGATGCTCATGTTTTAATTAAATTTTACACACACATACACACATGCGCACACACACACACACACATGCACACGCACACACACACACACAGAGCACAATCCATCCTAGAACTGTACACACTCTGGCAAAATTAAATTTAAAGGGTTTAGGATGATAAACAGATTCCAGAACAGCAGATTTTACTCTGCAGGAAAAGGTCAAATAGGTATAGAAATTAATAGAAATGAATCTCTAAATGAATTCTATTAATTTCCTTCAAAGTCTTAAAGATGTGAGATAGAGTGATTAGAAAACACAGAATTATAAACACCTGCGCGGCCTGAATATCTGCTTCACTGGTTAAGGCATTAAATCACTCATTAAGCTGCTGATTCACTCGTTATGAAACTGATTCACTCATTATGAAACTGACTCACTCGTTATGAAACTGACTCACTCGTTAAAATGCTGATTCACTTGTTAAGGCACTAAATCAGTTGTTAAGATGCTGATTTGTTCATTAAGACAGTGATTCATTCATTAGTAAGATGATACTTCACTTGTTAAGACACTGACTCACTCATTATGACACAGATTCACTCATTAAGACACTGATTCACCTGTTAATACACTGATTCACTCGTTAAGTAACTGATTCACTCATTAAGACACCGATTCACTCACTAAGACACTGATTCACTCACTAAGACACCGATTCACTCACTAAGACACCGATTCACTCACTAAGACACTGATTCATTCGTTAAGACACTGATTCACTCATTAAGACACTGATTAACTCACTAAGACACTGATTCATTCATTAAGACACCGATTCACTCATTAAGACACTGATTCACTCACTAAGACAACGATTCACTCACTAAGACACCGATTCACTCACTAAGACACTGATTCATTCATTAAGACACTGATTCACTCATTAAGACACTGATTCACTCACTAAGACACTGATTCATTCGTTAAGACACTGATTCACTCATTAAGACACTGATTCACTCACTAAGACACTGATTCACTCATTCACACACGGATTCACTAATTAAGACGCCGATTCATGCGTTAAGACACTAATTCATTCATTTATTCATTAACTCCATGACTCACTTGTTACTTGCACGTTTAATCTCTAATTCACTCGTTTAGTCTATGATTCAATCAAGTCTCAGATTCACTCATTTTGTCACTAGCTTTATGATTCATTTGTTTTGATTTATTCCATGATTCAATCATTAACTCGCTGATTCACTCCTTTGTTCCACGATTCTCTGGGGTCTCTGATTCACTCTTTTTGATTTACTTTGAATTTACTGCATCTTTTCTCCAAAGTCAGTGCACATTGCGTTTACTGTGTACACACGTGCATCTCAGTGGTTTGGAGCCCAGCTAGAGACTATAACTCATTTTTCCTGGACATTATAGCCATTTTTACACTTTCCAGTGTTGCCCTGGAAGGAAAAAGGGAATATATATATATATATATATACATTTAAGATGTACAGAGCTATGCATGCAGTCATGCTGTGATTCACACTCCAGCAGAGTTAAAAGGCGAAAGAAGAAGGAGGAAGATCCGACTCAGCAGCCAGACGTCTCGTTAAACCAACAGCTGCGGCGTCGGATTAACGAGGAACAGCGGCTGCGTCTCAAACCGCACGCTACTGTGCTATAGAGTGCATTAAAGTAATACCGCATAATAGAGTATACTACAATAGGCAAGGCAGTGTGTGTGTGTGTGTGTGTGTGTGTGTGTGTGTGAGAGCTGAGAGCAGCTGAGATTCATGGTGAATTCACCACACGCTGTTTCCTGACAACGCTGCATGCCTGGCCTGACCTGACCACTGACCTCTGACCCTTATCAAGCAGCAGCACTCCAAAGATGCAGCGGGTCACGGGGTCAAACTCGGATACATCACAGAACTGCGTTCTCTGAGGACACACACCATGATGCCAAAAACAAACCAATCCGAGGTGGACTGTCCGTATGCCTCCTTATTTCCAGCGGCGTTCCCAGATTGCTCTTCTTTTCTGATTGCATTTATTCACCGTTTGAGGTTTGTCATTAACTGGAATGTTTCAAACGTGTGGACTGAAATCTCTACACCACCACCTGCTGTACACCAAATCTGACGTGCAGCCCGGTGTGTAAATCTCAAATCTCACAATATAATACTGATTATATCACACAATTCTTCTGTCCAACCAGACACTCCTTCTGTCACATGCCTTACCCAACCTGGGGCTTCTTTTGCCTGAGCCTAGGCTTTTCCCAAACTGCAAGTTCTATTTTCCAACCTGGAGCTTCCTCTGTCCAACCTCAAGCTTCTTACCCAAGCTGAAGATTCTTCTGCCGAACCTGGAACTCCTTCTATATAACACGGGACTTCTTGTGTACAACCTGGTACGTCTGATGTCCAAATTAGGATTTATTCTGTCCATCCTGGTGCTCATTATGTCCAGCTGGGAATTTGTTCTGTCCAATCTGGTGTTTTACCCAATTTGGGGCTTATTTTGCCCAACCAAGGGCTTCTTCTACCCAACACTCGGACGTCTAATGTCCAAATTAGGGCTTCTTCTGTCCAACACAGGTGTTTCTTTTTCTTCCTGATTCTAGACTTTAGCCATCTTATGGATTTCTCTTCCTAACCAGGGTCTTCCACTGCCCAGCTCAGGAGCCTGTGGCTTCTTGTGCCCACCCTGGGGCTTAGTTTACTCCAGCCCAGGGCTCTGTATGTGGGGCTTCAGCTACAGCAGTGAATATCACTGACTGAAAGTTTAGTATCAGAGGAAGTGCGCAGACTTTTCCCGCAGCCAGAAAATTTATAACAAAAAATATTTATGAAATTATTCTCTTACAGTACCGACCCGCTGTATAAGTGCTCTCTCTCTCTCTCTCTCTCTCTCACACACACACACACACTCACACACTCATACACACACACTCACACACACACACTCCTCACAGCTCTGATCTTTAAGTAAATCCGCCCAGTTCCCGTTTTTTTTTTCTTTTCTTTTCACGCAGCAGAAACGCATTAAACCCGAACCCGCACCGCACAGTGGCTTCATGGATCCAAACTTCCTCAGTGGCCACTAACGTTACACTTCCATTACAAAAACACACACATGCATCGTACGAACGCACGCGCACACACGGACGCACGCACACACACACACACAGTCACGTACAGCCGCGATAGTGGAACACGCGCAATAGCGAACAAACACACGGAAACACCGTGAAATCCGCAAACACACAAATAAACACTGACCGTGACTCGGTAGCTCGCGCTCCAGCTGCAGTTTCTCTCCCGGTCTTATCGCAGAATCCGCAGCGACACTTTCACTACCGAGCAGCAGAGAAAACACTGAGACAGAACAGTACCGCCTCACCGCGGGGAGAGAGAGAGAGAGAGAGAGAGAGAGAGACAAAGTGTGTGTGTGTGTGTGTGTGTGTGTGTGTGAGAGAGAGACAAAGTGTGTGTGTGTGTGTGTGTGTGTGTGTGTGTGAGAGAGAGA
>CM042540.1:28688768-28706268 GCA_023630585.1 Cranoglanis bouderius
TTATTCTGTATCAACCTTTACAACATCAGCACAGCAAATCTGTCTGTCTATCTGTCTGTCTGCCTGTCTGTCTGTCTGTCTATCTGTCTGTCTGCCTGTCTATCAGTTGCACCCACTCATTAGTTGGTGATTAGTTTTTGGCCATAATTGTAACAATGCTGTTCTGTATGCACAGTGGATCAGACCTTACACAGCAGAGGATTAGTCATTAGAGATCAAAGCATTCACTTCAAACGCTTCACCGATGACGTCACTACTGAACACTAGGAGTGAAAGTCCCGCATTTTTCTCATGGCTGTAAAGTCAAGCCAAATGTCTCTGACGCCCTCCAGTGGCTGCGATTCAACTCTTAGCCCCGCCCACATGCGTGTAAACAAACCCACCATCAGGCAAATCTGAACTTTACACGTCTAATTCACGTTTCACAGCTGAATACAGATCACACGTGATTGGATGATATTTATCAGGGCAGATAGCTGGAAAGAGGAGGAGAGAGAAAGAACTATAATGCATTTATAATCTATAACTATAATCACTATAACTATAGCATAAGTGAGAACTTGTTTCGCAGACGTTCCACAACGCTAAATACATTTTAAAAATTGTACTCGTTGCTGAACTGCTGTGGTGTAAGAGGAATAAAACACTTGAGGGTGTGCAGTTATAGGAAAATAATCAATGAACTCTGCTTCATTCCACTGAATGTCCAATTGAGTTCATGGCAGTACTTGCTAATGCTAACTCTATCAGAATCACTATAGGCTCTGAGGGAGGAGCTTTGTGTAAATTGGAATAGGGGGCGGTCCCTAAGTGTAAAAAAAGAAAGAAAGAAATGAAATCATTCATCTCCACCTACATAACCTTCAGAGACCCAATCTTACCTAATGTACGTGTAATTGTTTTGGTGTGGACTGATGGTAGCATGTTTCAGAGGAGAAGAAAGCTGAGAGCTGCTGAGAGTCAAACACACACCTCACCATTCACAGCAACAAACAGCTCAGATGTTGAAAAGAGGTTTCCATGGAAACGTTTTAGTGGTTACTGAAGGTAAATGAATGAATGCATAATGGCACTGCCAGAGAAAGAAAGGAAGAGGCTGACACATGCGAACGACTCATCCCTAGCTCACATATGAAGTGTATTGTCCGTATTACTCGTCCCTCACGCTCTCCCTCCGTCTTCCTGAGTGTTTCTGGATTTCCAAACTCACGTGACACTGTTTGAGTGACCGCAGTAAACTGTGACGTGGTGAAACACTAACATCACACATATCAAATAAATACTGCAGTGATGATCACATAATTGTTTGGGAAACTCTTCTCAGACGCAGATCCCAGCTGTGGCTCATCTGTGCAGCAGAATCCAGCAATTTATCAAAACTCTCATGAAATCACATGATGAAAGTTTCAGTGCACTTCGTTTATCTTTGTCACAAACTCAAGCTGTTGTGGAACCATTAGGCATTACTGCCCCTTATTGTCCCTCTCCTTCTCTTACAGCCCCCCCTACAGGCCTGTATCCTCCAAACTACCCCATTACACACACACCATACTGCACCTAATTACCCCTGTGTTAGATGAGTGAATGCAGATTTAACAACATACTTATAATAAACTACATTGAAAATCCCTATTGCCCTTTTACAGCCCTTTTAGATTTCTTTATGACCCCCTACTGTCCTCTGTAACCTTTACAACCAATAACACCTCCTTAAACCCCTCACCATGATGTCCCATACTGTCCAATAAAGCCCCTTCCAGTCATGATGTCCCATACAGTCCAATAAAGCTCCTTACTGCCCAATAATGCCCCTTACTGTCCAGTAAAGCCCCTTACTGCCCATGATGTTCCCATACTGTCCAATAAAGCCCCTTACTGCCCATGATGTCCCACACTGTCCCTTGCACTCCAATAATGCACCATACTGTCCAGTAAAGCCCCTTACTGCCCATGATGTCCCATACTGTCCCTTGCAGTCCAATAATGCCCCATACTGTCCAGTAAAGCCCCTTACTGCCCATGATGTCCCTTACAGTCCAATAAAGCCCTACTGCCCAATAATGCCCCATACTGTCCAGTAAAGCCCCTTACTGTCCATGATGTCCCATACTGTCCAGTAAAGCCCCTTACTGCCCATGATGTCCCTTACAGTCCAATAAAGCCCTACTGCCCAATAATGCCCCATACTGTCCAGTAAAGCCCCTTACTGTCCATGATGTCCCATACTGTCCAATAAAGCCCCTTACTGCCCATGATGTCCCTTACAGCCCCTTACTGTCCATAATGTCCCTTACAGCCCTTTGCTGTCCAATAAAGCCCCTCACTGTCCATAATTTCCCTTACAGTCCAATAAAGCCCCCTTTCTGCCCATGATGACAAGCGGAGGCTAATTGGATGGAACTCAGCAATGTTATAATAATAATCTAACAGCTAATAAATCTCTATTAGTTTATTACTGAACCCTTACAAACCCCTGGGGCTACTTATGACCTCTTATTACCCTTTATTGCCTCCTTAATGCCTCTTGAATTCCCCTAATGGATCAGTCCTTCCTTTACTGCCCCTTCATGGATCCAATCAATTGGTAGTGTATGTACATTTAAATTAGAATCAACAGGATTATTAGCAGGTTTCTCCATGCACTCAGAGTTCTACAGGTGCATC
Organism: Cranoglanis bouderius; assembly: GCA_023630585.1. NCBI lineage: Eukaryota > Metazoa > Chordata > Actinopteri > Siluriformes > Cranoglanididae > Cranoglanis > Cranoglanis bouderius. The sequence continues at coordinate 28,691,433 of CM042540.1, forward strand.
TCAATAAATTAGAATGTCGTGGAAAAGTTCGTTTATTTCAGTAATTCAACTCAAATTGTGAAACTCGTGTATTAAATAAATTCAATGCACACAGACTGAAGTAGTTTAAGTCTTTGGTTCTTTTAATTGTGATGATTTTGGCTCACATTTAACAAAAACCCACCAATTCACTATCTCAACAAATTAGAATATGGTGACATGCCAATCAGCTAATCAACTCAAAACACCTGCAAAGGTTTCCTGAGCCTTCAAAATGGTCTCTCAGTTTGGTTCACTAGGTAAGCCACAAACATTCATTGCCAAAGAAGCTGGCTGTTCACAGAGTGCTGTATCCAAGCATGTTAACAGAAAGTTGAGTGGAAGGAAAAAGTGTGGAAGAAAAAGATGCACAACCAACCGAGAGAACCACAGCCTTATGAGGATTGTCAAGCAAAATCGATTCAAGAATTTGAGTGAACTTCACAAGGAATGGACTGAGGCTGGGGTCAAGGCATCAAGAGCCACCACACACAGACGTGTCAAGGAATTTGGCTACAGTTGTCGTATTCCTCTTGTTAAGCCACTCCTGAACCACAGACAACGTCAGAGGCGTCTTACCTGGGCTAAGGAGAAGAAGAACTGGACTGTTGACCAGTGGTCCAAAGTCCTCTTTTCAGATGAGAGCAAGTTTTGTATTTCATTTGGAAACCAAGGTCCTAGAGTCTGGAGGAAGGGTGGAGAAGCTCATAGCCCAAGTTGCTTGAAGTCCAGTATTCAGTTTCCACAGTCTGTGATGATTTGGGGTGCAATGTCATCTGCTGGTGTTGGTCCATTGTGTTTTTTGAAAACCAAAGTCACTGTACCTGTTTACCAAGAAATTTTGGAGCACTTCATGCTTCCTTCAGCTGACCAGCTTTTTGAAGATGCTGATTTCATTTTCCAGCAGGATTTGGCACCTGCCCACACTGCCAAAAGCACCAAAAGTTGGTTAAATGACCATGGTGTTGGTGTGCTTGACTGGCCAGCAAACTCACCACACCTGAACCCCATAGAGAATCTATGGGGTATTGTCAAGAGGAAAATGAGAAACAAGAGACCAAAAAATGCAGATGAGCTGAAGGCCACTGTCAAAGAAACCTGGGCTTCCACACCACCTCAGCAGTGCCACAAACTGATCACCTCCATGCCACGCCGAACTGAGGCAGTAATTAAAGCAAAAGGAGCCCCTACCAAGTATTGAGTACATGTACAGTAAATGAACATACTTTCCAGAAGGCCAACAATTCACTAAAAATGTTTTTTTTTTATTGGTCTTATGAAGTATTCTAATTTGTTGAGATAGTGAATTGGTGGGTTTTTGTTAAATGTGAGCCAAAATCATCACAATTAAAAGAACCAAAGACTTAAACTACTTCAGTCTGTGTGCACTGAATTTATTTAATACACGAGTTTCACAATTTGAGTTGAATTACTGAAATAAATGAACTTTTCCATGACATTCTAATTTATTGAGATGCACCTGTATATCCCACCCTATGGAGTTTTATATGTGATGATAAATGAATCTAGAACATTCTCTCAGTTTAAACTGATGATCAGAGAATGTTTGCCTGCAGGTTTATATCAGTAATCAGACAGCTTCTCTGCTGATGTTTGGTCAGTGACGAGGAACTGATTCAGAAAGTTTACGTTACTCAGATATGTTTTGGTATTTAACATAAAATGAAGAGATTGATGCTCCGCCCATTGAAGTCCGTTAGCTAATATAGCTAGCTAGCTTGCGAATACCACCATAAAATGAGCTATTGCTACTGCAGCTAGTTTAATTTTGTTGCTAGCTGGTGTGCATGCAGAGTTCGAGGCACAGCGAGTCGTGTTCAGGGCGTTTATTCGTTTCTCCGTCTGAACAGTGACAGTAGGTGTGTTAATGTGCTGAGATGGGGTGTGTAGTGCTCAGTGGGCGGGGCTATAACGGGATGTTGGCGTGTTTCTTCCACGGGTTGCTCTGTTTCTTGCTCGCCAGAACCTCCAGGTCTCTGCAGATCCTCATGCGCGTGGTGGATGGCTGGATGATGTCATCAACAAACCCTGCACACGTACAGAGAGTGTTAGTGCGTTAGTGAGGGTGTGTTCTTTGCTCATTTATTCACTACTGCACAATAAAAACAAAAGAGATATTAAAAAAGATCAGATAGCAAAGTAACATTCAGTGTGCATGTACCCTAATAAAGTTATGGGCCCTGTCCTAATCTGCACCTACCTCACTAACTAGTGTGCTATAAAGACACACTTTTAAAATACCACTTAGTGCTCGAGTGTGCGCTTTGATACGAGGCCCGTTACTGCCTTATTTAGCAAAAAAAAAATAACAACATGGCATTCTATATCAGCTAGTTATTAGCACAGAAGGATGGTAGCAGGTTGTCATGGTAACTGGGACGCTTCCTAAATTGGATGCACTACTTTGTCAGCTAGTGTGCAGACTGGGATGCAGCCTCGGGCAACTTTTTTTTTTTTTTTTTACACACAACCTCAGACACGAGCTGCATCCAAAACCACACACACACACACACACACACACACACACACACACACACACACACACAGTCGTCTGTAGTCCATACTACTCAGCACATGTTTGAGCCAACCTGTGGCTCTGTCCCAAACCGTACACTACTGTATTACATAACACATCAGCAGAACCTCCCATACTGACCACAGCGTAACACACTAACATGTAATTAACGTGTGTGTGTGTGTGTGTGTGTGTGTGTGTGTGTGTACCTCGGACAGCAGCAGGGAAAGGGTTAGCAAACTTCTCCACGTACTCAGCCTCCGCCTCGGCCTGGTTCTCCTTTCCCCTGAAAATAATCTGCACGGCACCCTGGGAAAACAAAAATAAAACAATAATATTAATAATAATAATAATAATAATAATAATATCATCATCATCCCCCCAAATGCAACACATCCATCGAAAACAAAATCATGCAATACTAAATATTAATTTTTCCCCCTTAAATTATCTAGTTTACTAAGTGTGTAAGACAAAATATATTCAGTACGTTAGTATAATTTTTTTAATATAATTTTTATAAAAATATTTTTACATTGTTCTGTTTATTGATCAATAATAGTTTGTTATTTGCAGTATATCATTTATTTTATTTATTGATTACTGATACTAAAATTATTCTAAAAATACTTTTATTAGAAATTGAATACCTGAACATTTATATTATTGATATTTAATATTAATATTATTGCATGCATGTATACATTTATTTATTTATTTATTTATTTACATAAACTTGATATTTTTGCTGTCTAAAAGGTGAATATGCAAAAAAAAAAAAAAAATTTTACTGACATGTTCAGAGTTGATTATTTGTGTGTGTGTGTGTGTGTGTGTGTGTGTGTGTGTGTGTGGCTTCTGTTATAAAACTGTTGTTTAACATAAGTTTATGTTACTCTGTTAATCTTCAGCTAAATTAAGACTCGTGACTCAAATCTGACACGATAAACATCTAAAGTTCAGGAAAAATAAAACATTTATTGTGCCCCGGACATTAAAGTGTCCCGGACGCCATCTTTCATCACTTGCATACTTCATATCATAGGTAAGCTTGTGTCCCTTGGCCCCGCCCACTTCACTCCGCCTCCTGTTGCTATAAAATAGACGACTTTGGCACTCTGACGCATCACGTGGAGGTTTGTGTGAGCACAAATAACACTCGCGTTCTGATAGAGACGTTTCAGATTAAATCTTTATTTTAACGGAATCTGCTGGGAGTTTTTCTCATCTGATGGTCCGGATTATTTCAGAAGGAGATGTGTGCAAATATTATATATATATAATAAAATAATAATAAAATCGTCATAGTGATGTAAAGTTTTTACCTTTGCTCCCATCACGGCCACCTCGGCTGACGGCCAGGCGTAATTAACATCACCACGCAGGTGTTTAGAGCTCATCACGTCGTAAGCACCACCGTACGCCTGCAGAACACACACACACACACACACACACACACACACACCACTGAAAGCTCGGAATTTTCCCTCTTGACACGTTCACTTTGCATTTAATGCCATCCTCTTTAAAAACACACACACACACACACACACACACACACACACACACACACACACACACACACACACCCACAAACACACACCCACACCCACCTTCCTGGTGATGATGGTGATTTTAGGAACCGTAGCTTCTGCGAAAGCGAACAGAAGTTTGGCACCATGTCGGATGATTCCTCCGTACTCCTGCGCCGTCCCTGCAGTAACACACACAATAAGCTCTGTGTTCATGTAGACTATGTAGTCAACAGGGTGTGTGGTTTGGGACACGCCCACAGTGGAGTGATGGTGGTGTTCATGTGCACTATACTGTATAGTGAATAGGGTGTGTGGTTTGGGACACGCCCACAGTGGAGTGATGGTGGTGTTCATGTGCACTATACTGTATAGTGAATAGGGTGTGTGGTTTGGGACACGCCCACAGTGGAGTGATGGTGGTGTTCATGTGCACTATACTGTATAGTGAATAGGGTGTGTGGTTTGGGACACGCCCACAGTGGAGTGATGGTGGTGTTCATGTGCACTATACTGTATAGTGAATAGGGTGTGTGGTTTGGGACACGCCCACAGTGGAGTGATGGTGGTGTTCATGTGCACTATACTGTATAGTGAATAGGGTGTGTGGTTTGGGACACGCCCACAGTAATGCGTGAGTTCCTACCTGGCAGGAATCCAGGAACGTCGACGAAGGTGATGATGGGAATGTTGAAGGCGTCACAGAAGCGTACGAAGCGTGCTCCCTTCACTGAGGAGTTAATGTCCAAACATCCTGAGACACACAGAGACTCAGTGTGAGTACACTGACTGTGTGTGTGTGTGTGTGTGTGTGTGTAAGTACTTCTCTCTCACCTGAAGCTACTTTGGGCTGATTACCCACAATGCCGATGGTGCGGCCGTTCATGCGAGCGAATCCCACCACGATGTTCTTGGCATAGTTGGGCATGATTTCAAAAAACTCACGTTCATCTACGATCTGAAAGAGAGAGGGGCAAATATTCTGATAAGGCTGCGTCCCATATGCCCCAATATCAGACTAAACAGCACTAATTAGTGCACTATCTATGGTACTCTGGTAGTAAGTGATTTGGGACGCAGCCACAAGCACGGTATTTATCTGTTATGGGGTTAAAAGCTTACACTGGTGATCATTTCTTGCTACATGACCGCCAGGGTAGGCTTTTAACCTCATAACAGATAAATACCGTGCTTGTGGCTGTGTCCCAAATCACTTACTACCAGAGTAGAAAGTAGGCTACATCAAAAATAGTATGCTAACTGAGGCATATCTTATTTAGCAGTTGACTGTGGCTGTGTCCCAAACCCAACGTGTCAAAACACCTTTTTACTGCAGCACCATGTGATTTGAAACACAGCCACAGTCGTGAAACAACAAATCTTCATCTGACCAATCAGAGATAAGAATTTCTGTGTGTGTGTGTGTGTGTGTGTGTGAGAGAGACAGAGAGAGAGAGAGACAGACGTACGCCGTGGATGATGTCCAGCATGTCGTAGGCCTTTGTGCTCTCGAAGGGAACGAGTGTGTCAAGTCCAGGAACAAGGCGATCACTGAGAGGATGAAACAGCACACACACACACACACACACACACACACACACACACACACACACACACTTCCTGTCTAACGGTAGAACTATTTAATTCATAAATATCATGATATTCACTGACATCGGTGAATCGTCCCAGCTGCAGGGGTTACCTCGGGTCATGACACTCCGTGACTGGCGCAGAGTCTTTATTACTGAGGGGCAGGAAATTAAAAAACTCTCTGAGGTTCAGCAACGCATCAACATCGTTCTCAAACGCCTTGTGAGCCACGCCTACAGAGAGAGAGCATTAAGGTTAATTTATAAGTTATAGAAGTTATATACATAAAACACTCCATTAATGAACCCACCGGACACAGCGGTGTGTGTTTTGGCTCCTCCCAGCTCCTCCTGCGTCACGTCCTCATTGGTGACCGATTTAACCACGTCAGGCCCCGTGATGAAAAGATACGACGTGTCCTGACCACACACACACACACCCACACCCACACACATATATATATATATATATCAAATCAATACAAAACAAGATGAAAAAGAAACGGTCTGCAAAATGATGGAGTTATAAACGGGTGGAGCGGGTGGAGTTATAAACGGGTGGAGCGGGTGGAGTTATAAACGGGTGGAGCGGGTGGAGTTATAAACGGGTGGAGCGGGTGGAGTTATAAACGGGTGGAGCGGGTGGAGATATATACGGGTGGAGCGGGTGGAGCGGGTGGAGTTATAAACGGGTAGAGCGGGTGGAGTTATAAACGGGTAGAGCGGGTGGAGTTATAAACGGGTAGAGCGGGTGGAGTTATAAACGGGTAGAGCGGGTGGAGTTATAAACGGGTAGAGCGGGTGGAGTTATAAACGGGTAGAGCGGGTGGAGTTATAAACGGGTAGAGCGGGTGGAGTTATAAACGGGTAGAGCGGGTGGAGTTATAAACGGGTAGAGCGGGTGGAGTTATAAACGGGTGGAGCGGGTGGAGTTATAAACGGGTAGAGTGGGTGGAGTTATAAACGGGTAGAGTGGGTGGAGTTAGCATGTTGGAGCCTCACCTTGACCATGAAGGTGAAGTCAGTGAGAGCAGGAGAATAAACAGCTCCTCCTGCACATGGCCCCATGATGAGAGAGATCTGAGGAACAACACCTGAAGCCAACACGTTCCTCTGATACACACAGCAGAGAGAGAGAGAGAGAGAGAGAGAGAGAGAGAGAGAGAGAGAGAGAGAGAGAGGGAGGAAGAGAGAGAGGGAGAGGGAGGGAGGGAGGGAGAGAGAGGGGGAGGGAGGGAGAGAGAGGGAGGGAGGGAGGGGAGAGAGAGAGGGAGGGAGGGAGGGAGGGAGGGAGGGAGGGGAGGGAGGGAGAGAGGGAGGGAGGGAGAGAGAGGGAGGGAGGGAGAGAGAGAGGGAGGGAGGGAGGGAGGGAGGGAGGGAGAGGGAGGGAGGGAGAGAGGAGGGAGAGAGAGGGAGGGAGGGAGGAAGGGAGGGAGGGGGAGGGAGGGAGGAGAGAGAGGGAGGGAGGGAGGGAGGGAGAGAGGAGGGAGGGAGGAGAGGAAGAGGGAGGGGGAGGAGAAGGGAGGGAGGAGGGAGAGGGAGGGAGGGAGGGAGGGAGGAAGGGAGGGAGGGAGGAGGGAGAGGGAGAGGGGAGGGAGGGAGGGAGGGAGGGAGGGGGAGGGAGAGGAGAGGAGAGGAGAGGGAGAGGGAGAGGGAGGGAGGGAGAGGGAGAGGGAGAGGGAGGGAGGGAGAGTGAACACATGCTGGGTATCTGGATGTCTGTCTTCATATATTTATCTATTTGTGTATCAGTTTATTTTTCTGCTCTCTCTATCCATCTCCATGTTAATCTGTGCATCAGTTAAACGTACCAGGAAAATGTCGGCGTATCCTGCAAGAGAGTCGACGCCTTCCTGGATTCTTGCCCCGCCCGAATCATTCAGCCCAATCACCGGAGCTCCGACCATCATCGCCTGGTCCATCACCTACAACACACACACACACACACAGAAACGCATGTCCTAAATGACCTCTGACCTTTTACACACACATCTACAAAACAGAAGCTGGATAGATCGGACAGACAGAACTCACTTTGCAGATTTTCTGGGCGTGAGCTCCCGATAAACTCCCTCCGAACACGGTGAAGTCCTGAGAACAGAAGACAAGAGATGTGACATCATATCCTGTGACATCATGTGACCAGGAAAGGGTGGAGTCAGAGATCGTCCGGTACTCACCTGGCTGAAGACGTAGACGAGCCGGCCGTTGATCCGGCCCTGTCCTGTGACCACGCTGTCACCTGGATACTGCACACACACACACACACACACACACACACACACACACACACACACACACACACTCCTCATACATCTAATCAAGACGGTATGAACTGGAAGTGTAATGCTGTGATAAATTCCTGATACACTGATGTTTTACCTTGTTGTGGTCGTCCTGCATTCCAAAATCTGCACAGCGATGTTCCACAAACATGTCGTACTCGACGAACGAGTCGGGATCCAGCAGCAGGGCGATTCTCTCCCGAGCCGTTAGCTTCCCCTGAGGACACATTCAATTTCACAAAACTTTATTACCATCAGCACTGCATGATGCATTGAAGAACTCTCACAAATCCCAAATAACTGGCGCTGGAGGGAAACTCTGTCCACCACGTTTACTCTTCACGCTTTCCTGAGCACACATGCTTCTGTAAATGTCTCAAAAATAAGGGCTGTCCTAATACTGACCTCTAAAGGACACAGACTTTACCTCTGTACAAAAAGGCTGCCTACCTAGGGACCCTCCTACAGAATGGAACACAGGCAGAGTGGAAATATTTCCTTCGGGATAACAGTATTGTGGGTTGAAAATGGTTCTTCAGGTTGGTCAGAAGAAGGTGTTGATTAGTTTTCTAGAACAGCAGCTCTGACAGTGGTGCAGCTGCACATCACGGGTTTATATATAAACAACGCGCTCGTTCTAATACCTTATCGTTTCCATAGTAACAGCTCATTCAAGGGACGTGTACGACATTTGTTTATTTATTAACCTTTACGGAAGGAGTCTCCAGTGTCAGCACTTTGTAATTAGCTGTAACTTTAAGGTTTATAACTTGGTAAGAGTAACTCCACCTAATCACACCATCCTGTCACTCAGTATTTTACTATATCAGCAATTGATTAGTTAATTGATTAGTTAATTGATTAGTTAATTGATTAGTCTTCAATTCTGAAGTGATATAAAGTGAAAATTGTTTATTTCTGATTTATTCACGTGTATTCAGGATTTCAGGTGCAGGTTAAAAACTTCTGACAAGTGCAACACAAACGGATGGTTCTCTTAAAACCTCAAATCCACTCCAGTTTATGTTTAATAAGTTTTAAGTGTGTTTTTAGTGTTTTTACCCGTTTATGCTGCGCGTCGATCCTCATCTGTCCTCCTCCCTGCAGCGCTGCTCTCCGCTTACTCTCAATTCTCTCCTGCACTGACAGCTGGCCTGAACTCCTCCACTGTGTGTTCTGTAAAAGTTTACAGCCCGGTAAAGCGGCACAGCTCTGAGGAACATGAGCGAAAGTCTTTAAGGAACATTTCAGACCGTTTAAAAAGCCCCCGCCGCTCCGAATGAGTGCGTAGGCCGCCATTTTGACGAGCCGTCACTCTCCGAGACGCGTCCTTTAGCGGAGCCGAGACGCACTGCGCACGCGCGAGACGCTTCCGCAATCGGAGCCGTGGACGGAGTTTAACCAGCCAATCACGAGTCACGTTTTGCGGGGGCGCGGCGTCATCAGCGACAGAGAAGTGTTATTACCGGCGCCAGCCGCTAGAGGGAGTAAAGTGAACTCTGCTAAACGTCTAACTTTAACCCTATTAAAAGATTTGAAAGTGTAAATATATCGATACAAAAATAATTTTAAACCATTTTTATAAAAAAAAGTGTCAGGTTACAATATAGGAAAAACATCCCGTAGTGAATTTATCATATTTAATACAAACAATCTACCTAAAAAGACTGTAAGATGACTGTATTAAGTAGCGTTTTTTTTTCATCACTCTGTAAAAATACTCTATACTTTATTTTTATTATTTGTATATTAATCCGGTTATAAATAAATTTTCACAATTTTTTTTGAGAGAAAACACAGTTAACACTAAATAAGTGTGACGCTTGTAGTTTGTCACTTGTGAGCATGGCCTGTGCAGAATTTTTTATTATTATTTTTTTTTTGTAGCTATATATAGCATCTAAATCTATTGAGTTAAACACAAGTTAAATAATACACTAATCAGTATGAACATTAGTTATCTTATTTACACACTAGAATTCGTACTAGTTTTGTGACTTGATGCAGCAACGAGCTCTTCTGATTCCTTCCAAGCTTCTTTGTAATGTCTCTATACACAGAGAGGTTTTTTTTCTGTCATTTTTGCGTCAAACAGTAAACTGGAATTGCAGTTTGAATGTGGAACTGAAGAAACACTGGACCACACCATAGGATTAATTGTTTATTATTGTAGATATGCACACAAGACCCCAAATAAACTGATAATCTGATCGGAAGTGATGGGCTTGAATATGACATTGGGTTGTGACTGTAATTGCATTAAGGCAAATTAATTAAACGTCTCCAGAGGTCCACAAGCAGAAGTTTGCACTTTAAAAAAATAAATAATAAAAAATATATCAAAGGCTAAAAATATGTAGAGAAAATAAAATATTGCATAAAATACAGAATATTTGCCACTTGTACCTCTTAGGTTTCGCCACCAGAGGGCAGCAAAGACTAGTTCTTTCTGTAAGAAATACGTTATAATCTACAGTATTATTTTCTATTCTGATGAAATGTAAAGTTTTGGTACGCAAACAATCATGACAAATCAATGAATTAGGTCATGACATCATCTGGCGACTTCTAGCGACTTTTTGAGCTACGTTAGTGTCTCTAGAGAGAGAGAGAGAGAGAGAGAGAGAGCATGGATTAGCTACTTTAGCTAAGAGTTAACACTGGAAAAATGTTTGGAGTGATTAATTTAGGTTGTGAAATGAGTGTCTGAATTGTTTCTGATCTTCTTTTTTTTTGGGTCTGGCAGCTCAGTGATGTGACGTATCAAATTCCTCTTTAGACCAAAACGTTCTACATCATCCACTACGTAGAGTGCGATGGTAATATGGAGTGTGTATGGTGCAGTTTGAGAGGTTGCTTTAGTGTCATTGTGAGTGTTTCGGAGTGTTCTGTAATAAAGTTAAACTACATAAGTACAGCTGATAATAAAAAATAATGAATACTCCTGTCTGAATAAACGTGATGTGAAGCTTTAACGTGATGTCAGTGAAGAGTCAGATAATGTCCTTGTGTATTTATGGAGATAAACTTTGACCTGGATTCCTCTGCACGGAATAATGTGGTGTGTGTGTGTGTGTGTGTGTGTGTGTGTGTGAAGGATCATAACTGACTTAAACTGTTTGTTTAAACTGTACCAGAGTATTTGAGAACATACAAAACACACTGATCTGTTTATTCTCATTCATCACACACACACACACATTTTATCTTATTATGAAAGTAAAATTGCAAAAAATACTGCATTACTCAAATATTCACAACTCATAATTTAACCAACATGTTTTATTTATAGCCAAAAAAGAAAAATACAATTTGGTAATTAATTTTATATACTGTAAATGGCGACACAGAGAGAGAGAGAGAGGTAAGGAGTTGGCAACAAGATTGGATATTCTCAGGTTTATATGACCATAAGCTGGCTCCGGAGAGCGATAAAGGGGCGGGACCAGGTGGGTGGCGCCGGAGACAGAGGGAGTGGAGTGAAGTCGGTGGGAGTGGCTTGAGAGAAATTCACAGATGTTATAGAAGACAGAGGCACGAATATTTAAGCAATACTACAGTTTTACAAGTGTTGTATTTTCATTTTGTCACTTGACGCACCGCCACTGTTTATTCTGCGAATGACAGTAACATGAGCAAAATTCTTAGAGTGTCAAAGTGTCTGTAAAGATAAACACTGTAACATCTACAGGTGTGTGTGAAGCCAGGCGATGTAATCATCTATGGCTCGTATCCCCACAGAGAAGTCCAATGGCCAGAAGGCGAAGTTCACACAGCCGTGAAAGCAGTCATCATAGTGACGGTGCATGACAGAGACGCCGGCAAGCTCTAAGCGCCGGACGTACATCATTCCATCATCCCTCAGCACGTCATGCTCACATGTCATGATGTATGCGCTTGGAACTGTCTTTAATATTTCCTGTTCGGCTAGCAGGGGAGCAGCTCGCGGGTCTAGCATCGCAGGAAAATCCTGCAGGACGGAGGGCGAGCCGGTCCGAGGGAAGATGGCCGTATACTGTTTGCGTATGTGCTCAGGGATCATCGAGGTCCAGTCAACTTTAGAGCGGTGGGGGTTGGCTCGAGGCTCGTCCAGTGCCGTGTGGTTGTTCAGGAGGATCGTGTGGAGCAGGGATGCGTCCGCACCCAGATACTCTAGCCAGTACCGTGCCATCAGGTCACGGTACAGGATGGGGACTCCCCAGTTCTGCTGATAGGATGCAGTATTGAAGTCCAGAGGCTGAAGGACAGGATAGATCAACAACTGTAGCTTAAACTTTACCCCACCACCTCCACTGCTGTTCCTTGCATCATCGTTGCTGTTGTTCTTCACATTATCACCACTGTTGTCCCTCACATCACTATCACCTCTGCTGTCTTGACCAATCTACAGCAAAAGAATGCAAGCATTCTTGAGAAATCCCAACAACAATTTGAGCCCACAATGCATAATTTCTCCTTGTCTACAGTGGCATGTTCATGGTTAATTTCTGTTCTCCTGGACTATCTAGTCAGGGTTCTGGGAATGATCTCCAACTACCACCCTTTTATGGCAGCCCTCCTGGTGGCACCTTGTAGGAGACTGGAAAGGACTTGGCCACACCAGTCAATGTTCTAATCACTTAACTTAAAGGTTCCCAACCCTGGTGCTGGAGTACCCTATGTCCTGCATATTTGAATGTTTCCCTGCTCTAACACACCCACTTCAACCAGGAAGGGCTGTTAATTGGTTTGTTAGATGAATTAGGTTTGTTGGGACCAGGAAAAAACACTAAAATGGGCAGGACAGGAAGTGCTTCAGAACCAAGATTAAGAACCTGTGATCTAAATGAATTAGTGTATGCTATTTAAACACTGAGATGGCAGCGATTGCCAGCTCAAAAAAGGCTTAGGTTTATGTAGAGGGGTATTGACTAACATGTGGCACACCTGAGGTGTGTTGTCCAAGCAAGCAGAAAGCTGCTACGTTATTTGTTTTGCAGATTTACTGCCTGAAAAACTGTAGCAAGGGCACAAGCTCAAATGAAATAAAAGTTCACATGCACTCTTGCCCTGGGTCTGTTGTGTTCATTGAGTGGCGTACTGCCAAGATTGTTACAGGGAATGTTGCCAAATTCTTGGGCACCACACATACAGGGTAAGACCTATTAAGTGCCAAAGTCTGAGTAAGGATGTAAAGCAAATGATTTAGCGCAATACTGCTCTTCTTTGCTGTTAGTTGATAGGTCAGATTTTTGCAAGGTAAACAACATCACTAAGATTGATTCTTTTCCTTTTTCCCATCTAGATTTAATACCATCATAATGGAAGGACAACTGGAGAAGCCATCCTGGACATGGGCCAGGTGATGCCCTTGGGGATCTATTGAGCTGTGGAATAGTGGAATAGTCCTATTTTATCAAAATACTGTATGTTGGTGAAAGCCGTTGACCACAGTCATGACTGTCCCATAGGGGCCAAGATGGAAGTTATTGTCTTTTTGCCAAAAACTGGGGCAATAGTGACTTCGCATTTGGGCTACTGGACCATTGATCAGGATGTTGCGAGGACAAATCCCAGCTCCACCAGTGCCCATGTTTTGGACCTGGAGCAAGGTCATGAAACCATGCCTTACTTAAAGTAAAAACATCTGGTTCATCAAGGTTCATCGGGTTGGCAGGTCAGACCGGCTTTGACTTACATTCCCGACTTTGTTTGTAGTCCATGAAGAACAGGAACCGATGTTTTATACAATGAGGTTTTGACAGTGTTCTGATCTGAAGATTGTGAATGGGACAATGTTTATATTGTACTGGGTCCTCTAGGTTCTGAGGGGTGGTTTAGATTGCATCAGCATGAAGCCTGGTACATTTTCAAACCTCGGAATCTGCAAACAACTGGTGATTGCTTGAACCTATTGAGAACCTATAAAAATGTGGCCACACCCACTCTCTATCTACAAGCCCAATTCCAAAAATGTTGGGACGCTGTGTAAAATGTAAATGAAAACAGAATGCAATGATTTGCAAATCTCATAAACCCAGATGTTATTCACAACAGAACATAGAAAACATATCAAATGTTTAAACTGAGGAAATGGACCACTTAAAAATAAGGTAATTTTGAATTTGATGGCAGCAACATGTCTCAAAAAAGTTGGGACGGGGCAACAAAAGGCTGGAAAAGTAAGTGTTACTAAAAAGAAACAGCTGGAGGTTAATTGGCAACAGGTCAGTAACATGATTGGGTATAAAAAGAGTATCTTAGAGAGGCGGAGTCTCTCAGAAGTAAAGATGGGCAGAGGTTCACCAATCTGCGAAAAACTGTGTCTACATATTGTGGAACAATTTCAGAATAAAATGTTCCTCAACATAAAATTGTGAAAACCATGAATCTCTCATCATCTACACTACATAATATCATCAAAATATTCCGAGAATCTGGAGAAATCTCTGTGCGTAAGGGACAAGGGTGAAAATCAATATTGCATGCCCGTGATCTTCGGGCCCTCAGGCAGCACTGCATTAAAAACAGGCCTGATTCTGTAATGGAAATCACTGCATGGGCTCAGAAACACCTCCAGAACTCATTGTCTGTGAACACAGTTCGCCGTGACATCCACAAATGCTGATTAAAGCTCTATCATGCAAAGAAGAAGCCATATGTGAACATGATCCAGAAACGCCGCCGTCTTCTCTGGGCCAAAGCTCATTTAAAATGGACTGAGGCAAAGTGGAAAACTGTTCTGTGGTCAGACGAATCGAAATTTGAAATTCTTTTTGGAAACCATGGACACCGCGTCCTCTAAACTAAAGAGGACTAAAGAGGAGAGGGACCATCCGGCTTTTTATCAGCACTCAGTTCAAAAGCCTGCATCTCTGATGGTATGGGGGTGCATTA
>CM042540.1:28708768-28751268 GCA_023630585.1 Cranoglanis bouderius
GTTCAGGACAAAAATGTTACTCACAATAACAATATTTTATTTATTTCTGTGTTTAAGCTTCTCATGGTCCCTCACTGACTTCCTTCGAAAATGCTAATTGCTAATTCTCTTTTTATGTTTATGTTGTTATCACGTGCTCAGTTAGCCTAAGTGATATTTGCATATATATTTAGCAGTACTGCTAATTCTCTTCACTGAGCCTTATTGCTAAGAGCATCAGTTAATTTTACAGTGTGTTTGATGTAATGGTGGTGTTACAGTGGTGATGTTTTTTTTCTGCCTTTTTTCCCTACTTGTCCTCCATCTTTGTCCCACCTGTCCCTTGTCTAATCCTTATACCTGTCCTGCCCTTTATCTTTCACATCTGTCCTCCCTCTATATTAACTCTCACCTGTCTCCAATGTTTGTTCCACCTGCCCTTAATCTTTCTTCTCACCTGTTGTGCATCTTTTCCCTCATTTTTTCATTTTATCATTTATACTTTATATATCTTCCAACTTGTTCTATTTTTCCCCCCTCACACCTGTCCTAGAGTCACCTGTCACTTGGTAAACTCTCCTGTCACCTGTACACATCTTTCAAATTACATAGTTGTTTAACCTCACCTTTCTGTTATTAAATTAATTAAGGACTCATCCTATCTTCCATATATCTTCCTTTCACTCTTTATGTTAATTAATGAATGAGTTAATTAGTTAATTGTTTTTCTTACCAGGTGAGTGGCGGTGCGAAATGCCGCCCCCACCAGCATGAGTTTCCAGGGCTCGGAGACAGTCGCAGGTAACGGGATGTAGATGTAGTAAGACAGAGTGAGAGTTAAAATCAGAGTTACACCACATAGGAGCTTCATCGTCCTGAGAAGAGATCAGTGTCCATCAGTGATTTCGACTCTGTGACACTGCAGCCTGCTTTTATCTGCCAGAGGTCAAAACTTCCAGCCAATCAGAGCGGAGAAGTGTGGACTTGTGGGAAATATAGTTTATTAACATCCTTATCAGGTTTCATTTATTTAAGCAGCATAAAAAATTAATAACAGGTATACACTTACAATTAAAACCCGCTAGACTCATAAATAAACAATGATTCTCTTTTCTTAAATAATGAATTAAGATCATTTGTATTCATTTGTGTTTGTTTACAGTAAACTGAGCTGTGGCCTATGACACACATTACACATCATTCTGACACAGTGTGAGATGGACTGGATGCTACAAGGTTAAAAGCCGGATGTGTTTTGGAACAACGTAAATAGATAAAACTAAAATGCTAATTCTATTTCACTCAGAATAAAAACCTTTATTCATGTTTAAACACATTCATCAGTAAAATAGACTGACTAAAAATGAAACTTTAGGCCATGCCCCCTACCTGAATAATTTTTTATGAATAAAAATCAAAGGAAGATATAAAAATGAGGAAGTGCACTAGCACAGAAATAAAAAGACACCTGGCAGACACAGAGGCCACACCTCCTTCACTGAGACTGACAGACACAGAGGCCACACCTCCTTCACTGAGACTGACACACACAGATGCCACACCTCCTTCACTGAGACTGAGAAGCTGGTCCATTCCAGCATGGATGACTGAGAAGCAACAAACATTTTCCTGTAGATGTGGAAATTGTTATGAAATGTTAACAGCGCCACCTGCAGTACTGGAGTGCTACGGCCAATATGAAACCTCAGAGTGTATACATGCCTGTAAACTCACAAAGCTGGTTTTATTTTCTCACAGAAGTCATCATGATGAGACCTTTAGACACAGGTGGCACCTGAGACCATTAAATGAATCTATGTTTGAGGATGGCTCCTCAAAGACGTCCATCTTGGAGTGAATTGGCTTGGGGACGCCTCGTCGGTAACGACCAATCACAGGCTCGGTCACGTAACATATTCGTCCAAGAAGTTCGCCAAGTTGCCATGTGCATGACGTGATGAGTGAAGCCTCCACACGATGTCCGTTGGCTCCATGTTCTTGGAAGCCTGCAGAACATCATAAGAGCATTAAGAGCGCATTTGTAACCAGCGTGGATCTCTCTCGGCCTGCAGGGGGCAGCAAATCTGTGAGCTGAGCTAGCTCAGGGTTTGTTGTGAAGGCCCGTCTCCCCACACGGTGGCGCCATTTGATTCGCTTCTACTGGTTTTTTATCGTGTGAACTGATAGTACTTTTATTACACAGCTTAGAGACTCCTTCATATGCAATTTTATCTCACACATTGTGCTCTACTGTCCTTTACTGCATATTTATGTGTGTGTGTGTGTGTGTGTGTGTGTGTGTGTGTGTGTGTGTGTGTGTGTGTGTGTGTGTGTTGCAGTAACAACCCCATGTACTGAAAGCTCTTTCCTTTGACTGCGCTCTTCTGTCTGACCATCCAACATCAAAATTATGATTTAATCCTTTAACACAAATCTTTTATTTCCTTCCAGGGAGTGCTTATCTGCTTAAATCTTTTGTTTTTATGTTGCGTTTCATTATTACTCTCATTTTAACTTATTGATTATTTTGCACCGTATTTACAATCTATTTCATAATCGTTCAATATCACAACATTTTCACAAATGTCACTCATTAATTTTATTTCTGAAGAGCTTTGAGCAGCGTCTATGTGAAAACAGTTACATATAAAATAAGGTTTATCATGTAAGGGATAAGACACTTGGGGGCACGCTGTTATAGGAAAGTAATCAGTGATGGGGTGGTGTGATGCGGCCTGACCCCAAGTGTTTAATTCTTCTTATAAAACAAGAAGGTTTTGATGATTAAAGAATGACAGGTTGTACTTTTTATGCATTTATAGCTACATTTAATGTTGTAGAGTTAGTTCCTGTTGTCACTTACGTTATAGCAGCTATAAACACTCGTTCCCTCACCGGCCTCTCTTTATTCTCTCTCTCTTTATTCTCTCTCTCTTTATTCTCTCTCTCTTTATTCTCTCTCTTTATTCTCTCTCTCTTTATTCTCTCTCTCTTTATTCTCTCTCTTTATTCTCTCTCTCTTTATTCTCTCTCTTTATTCTCTCTCTCTTTATTCTCTCTCTTTATTCTCTCTCTCTTTATTCTCTCTCTCTTTATTCTCTCTCTTGAAGTTAATCAGACAAAATAAACGCAGCTCGTTGTTGTTACCGAGAAACCGCAAAGAAGTGTAAACTCCTCTGTCCTGAAGACGTCAGAAAACTTAAAGTTCCAGCTTTACCTCTGACTGTTACAGAGCACTAACACTGGAGACTCCTTCCATAAACGTTACATAAACACATTCCTCCTTACAGAAAACTTAAATCTGTTTATTATTATCAGTGGAGCGTCCGCTGTACACGTCCCTGTGAACGAGCCGTTACTATAGAAACGATAACCGTATCAGAACGAGAGCATTAATATAAACCTGCGCTGCTGTCAGAGCTGCTGTTATAGAGAACTAATCAACACCTTCTGACCAATCAGGATCCAGAACTCAACAGTGCTGTAGTGTAATTTTTGTTATCATTATTATTCCAGGTTGTGTGTCTGAAGATTCCTTGTGCTTGTAATTAAACGTGTGTTGGATTTTCTATGAAACCTTTCAGTTTGTATTTTCTTACTGTTTCTTATTTAAACCGTTTCCAGCTCTGCAGTTATTGTTAATCTCTCTCTCTCTCTCTCTCTCTCTCTCTGCCATTCTGCTTCTCCCAAATGACAAAGCACAGAAATGAAACAGAGCCGGAATTGGGACTGAAACACACAGAAATATAATTTTAGATTTATAGAGGGCGATCAGACTCGTTCACTTCCTGTCCCTCTTTTTATTTGTCAGGTTTAGAGATATTTCAGCAGTCATAACTCAGTCAGATTGGGGCTGCAGGGATGCACTGTATATCACATATATATTATATATTATGAGTGTGAGGATACACGTGACATACTGCTTCGTACATCCCTATAAATTTCTCCCTTTAGTATTTATAGAATTGATTAATCTGGACTAAAATCTCATTCAAAAACTGTATAACTGTCCAATCATGGAGCTGTATTCATTATCAGGTGTCAGGCTTTGCAGCCGTTTATAATCAGAGGCTTGAGACTGTATGGTCTGTCACTGACATTCGAGATTCAAGGCTGTAAATCTTCACGGATGCTGCAGCAGAAAATTAAAGATAAATAATAACAAATAAAAGTATAACAATTTTATACCAAAAAAACCAAAACAAAACACAAAAAACAACAGCTTTAGAAAGTTGATAGACATAATCCAATCCAACACAGAGATGGTGTAGATCGGTGTGAGGTCTTTGTTCAATCTTGTGCAACATTAGAACAAAATACCAATATGGCATAAAAATAAGAAATATACTCTTACGGTCGTAGGACTGAAAATCCACGTTGTTGCAGTTAAGCTCCGCCCACTCCAGGGCTTGGCAGATGAAGTACAGGTGAGTACAGGTGCTTGCTTAAGGAATTAAAAATAATAGTCTGATCAAACCTGGTCTCTCCATGTTTGTGTACACTTCCTTACCCCATCCATTAAAAATCAGAGCATGTCAGCGACGTCTCTGATATCCGAGTTTCAGAAAATATGATTTCCTCTCGAGTCTCTATCTCGCAAATAAAAACTAATCGGATGAAAACGGTAAACAAAGCAGATGATAGAGAGTTCTTCCTCGGGTCTGTGAGACACGGCATCTGATTAAAGCAGAGATTTTGTTTTAGATTAAAACCAGGAATAATAACCGTCCTGTCTGATTCAGGTCACTCCGAGTATGAGGACGGGACTCTGGGGCTCCATTTCTGTCTGACTTGTTTATATAGAGATGAGGAGATGAGGAGATGAGGAGGTGATCAATTTAGGGATCTGGGTGTCACATATCTTCATTTTAGATATTAATCAGAATCCCTGTATTAGGGATTTAATGTGGTGTGAATTTCCAGCATTCATTCAGGCATCCTTAGTAACTGCCTGGTCACAATGGTTTAAATTAGGCCACTAGTTTGTTTATATTTTGGAAACTGGAACCAACTAAATTCATAAAATAATCACATGTAGGTAGAAACAAAAATAATAACTGCACTGAACACAAATAGTTTTTGGGTCACAGAAAACAAAGCTTTTCCAAAAGGTGGAGCAATTTTAAAAGTTTTTGCTGCGTTCGTGTAGATGGATGAAATGTGAGGTTTGAATGATGCTAACGTCGGAGCATCACACTGCAGGTACCTGTGTGTTTTGCGTGTTATAAAGGGCGTTTATCAGGGCTGCTGATCAGGCTGTTAGTTTGTAAGCTTGTAATTTAGTTTCCCTTTAATTTCAGTTTCAGTATAATCAGTATGAGCTGCTCCTTAATTTGCATTCTTTTAATTAATGCTCCCTTTAAAAAAAATAGTTTTTGTATTTTCATACAGTGTTATCTGATTGGCTAAGAGAAAAGCAGCAGGTTGTGTTCTGATTGGCTGAGAGCAGTATGGCGTGTTTTGATTGGCTGAGAGCAGTACGCTGTGTTCTGATTGGTTGAGAGCAATAGGGTGTGTTCTGATTGGGTAGTACAGTGTGTTCTGATTGGCTGAGAGCAGTATGGTGTGTTCTGATTGGCTGAGAGCAATAGGGTGTGTTCTGTTTGGGCAGTAGGGTGTGTTCTGATTGGCTGAGAGCAGTACGGCGTGTTCTGATTGGCTGAGAGCAGTACGCTGTGTTCTGATTGGCTGAGAACAGTACGGTGTGTTCTGATTGGCTGAGAGCAGTATGGTGTGTTCTGATTGGGCAGTACAGTGTGTTCTGATTGGCTGAGAGCAATAGGGTGTGTTCTGAGTGGGCAGTACGGTGTGTTCTGATTGGCTGAGAGCAGTACGGTGTGTTCTGATTGGCTGAGAGCAGTACGGTGTGTTCTGATTGGTTGAGAGCAGTACGCTATGTTCTGATTGGCTGAGAGCAGTACGGTGTGTTCTGATTGACTGAGAGCAATAGGGTGTGTTCTGACTGGCTGAGAGCAGTATGGTGTGTTCTGATTGGCTGAGAGCAGTACAGTGTGTTCTGATTGACTGAGAGCAATAGGGTGTGTTCTGACTGGCTGAGAGCAGTATGGTGTGTTCTGATTGACTGAGAGCAGTACGGTGTGTTCTGACTGGCTGAGAGCAGTACGGTGTGTTCTGATTGGCTGAGAGTGTTATTAATAGACAACAACAATTAACACAGTGTGAAAAAACGAAGTGACCGGATGGTCTGACATTTTCTTACATGGGATTTCTAGGAATTCTCGATCAATCGATCGCAGAACTATCGAACCGTTTCAGCTGTGCGATCGATTGATGATGTCTGTCTCCCAGTTTAATGAAATGCCTGGAAAGGTTACAGCGTGCTGTGTTTGCGGTTAAATGTCAGGCAGCGGTTTGAACAGAAGTCACAAAGGAATTCCAGAAATACACTGTTCACTCGTTTATTTCATTCTGGAGCTCAGAAATAATCTGCATGACTGAGCATGTTTCTGCTACTGCCTTTATGGCTCTGAGAAACACGACAAACTTGAGTAGGCATACAAAGATCACATAAAAGAAAAAGGTCCACATTAGCAGTGTCCGCCATGTCTTGCTATAAAAGCAGCTAAACTTCTAGCTGAAGAAGGAAGTGAGCGCTAGCTAGCTAGACTTATAAACAACACAGTTCAGAAATTAATACAAATAATCAAACAGAACTTTATACTAACAGTTTATTTACAATAATTACAAATTACACCTACTACAGTCTCAGTGCGATTCTGACTGGTGCTGATATGTTTAAGTTTGAGATGTCAGTCATGTTCATTCTTGATTTACTGATTCCCATTTGGTTATGAGGTCCCGCCCCTTTGAGAGGTCTACCAATCATCATAAAGAGAAGCTATGTGTCCAGGCGGGACAAGATGGCCGTTTCTCAACATGCAGGAGGTTTATTAACAGGACAGTCCACAAATCAGAAATCATTTCCAAAGAGCAGTGAAAGGCTCAGAACGTACATGATTATGATAATCAGCAGGGTCGTTATGTGGTCTGGAGACAGGAAATGAGCTGTAACTCATATAAGTCCATAGATTTAGGAGAAAGGGGCCCTCTGGTGCCGTGGCGGTGAATTGTCCCTGAAGGACGTGACACACTATCTGTACATATCTGTATCTATATCTAATCCTGAAGTGGGCGTGGTCTAAACCTATAGGTTTTTTTTAAAAATCTAAATGAACCAGTAGTAATAAACAGAGAGGCAGCAGTGTCAGCATGATGAACAGTTCCTCAACCTCAGATACATCATTCCAGTTCATAATTCATCTCTACTAGAGGACGGTTTTTAAAATTCCGCTCACCTCCTATTCGTATCTGTATTCGTATCTGTTTAGAACACATTATCTGTTCATTCTGAATAATGTATTCTGTAAGTAATATATAACAATATTTAGTGTTATGTTAGTTGTTTGTATTATCTGTCGGTGTCTATAACACAGGTATGAACATTGTATCAGTGGCTGACGGAGGCACGTTATTTGTGTGTGTGTGTGTGTGTGTGTGTGTGTGTGTGTGTGTGTGTGTGTGTGTGTGTGTGTGTGTGTGTGTGTGTGTGTGTGCGTCATGTGTATGCATACGTAACATCTGTTGCCTGATGTATAACCAGCGTAATTTTGAAACACCAGCGTCTCCGGAACAAACAGAAAAACAGTCATTTGTGTTTTCCATTTTTTAAATTGGACATGTTTACCTGTTAAAAATGATTCGCATGCAACACTGTTTTATATTCAGTACTGTGCAAAAGTTTTGGCACCCTATATTTTTTTTAGTACAAACTTTGTTATAGAGTTTTTTATTTTATGATGTCTACATTGTCAAGTCAGTACAAAAAAAAAAAACATTTTAGATTCCCAAACATTAGTTTTCTAGCACAGAATGAAACGTTACAGAAAAATGTTTGTACGTCATTAAAGAAAGCAGCGTATTACGTAAGAGACACTTTTCAGACAGTAAACACAATGAAGGCTGCTGGGTTTCACTGCAGAAATAAGAAGCGAGTGCGAAAGTCAAAGTGTCCAGAAGAACTGTGTCTGGTTCTGCAAGATGCTCAATAAAACTTACCAGCTCATTTCCTTATAAAACTGCACACATTGTACCGGAGACTACTGTTTATATTTTTATTTTTTTTCGTCTCACCAAATATTCACTTTGTTTCATTTACTACTGTTTACTGCTCTTCACGGTATTTTTTTTTTAAATGTAGAAACATTTATTTTCATTATTTTGAAGGCATCTTTGCTCTACAGCATTTTTGCACAGTACTGTATGTAATAAAACTATTACTATTACTAAAAAAAAAAAAGAAAAATGAATGTAATAGTAAACATTCTATCATTTGGGACGGAGCTTTAAAAAAGCCAGACGTTCTGATAAGAACACAAACTGGTCCCGAACTCTAATGTTTGAGATGAAGCCTTCATCTTTCTCCAATCTGAACTTCAGTCACCTCTGCTACTCTGAGGACGTCGTATTTAACCCACACCAGCACATCAGCTAATTTAATGGAGTCTGTTAGTTGTTTTTCTTGGCAAACGTGCCATTTTGGCACCGTAAGTGATTTTCAGCGAGGCCCGACAGATGGTTTTTAATGGAAATATAATTAGCAGCCAGTCAGGAGAGTCTAAAAGCCTTCCTGTGTTGGGGTTAGCACAGTCCATCACAGGGGTTCTGACCATTTATAAAGAAATCCTATTTTCTAAAAAAAATTTTTTTTTAAATTACTGTTTAAATGTTTCAACAGGACTCGTTTCTAATGGTGCTAGCATTCAGCTAAAAGACAGAAATGTACTCCCCTGCTTGGGAGGGTTCAGCAGATGCCTAGATCTCTAAAAAGCTTTCATTATCCATAACAATGTCATTTTAATGTTACGCTGATGATCAATTAAAATCTGATGCTTTTGTTTTTTTTTAAAGCTTTGATTATTTCAGTGCATATTTTACTGGTTTAAGAATTCTATTAAAAGTAGTTTTTACAGCCATGAATACGTTCGCAGCTCTTTATCACAAATAGCTTTAATAGCTTTGTTTGATGATGTTTGGACTGTATTCAGAGTGACACAGAGAGAAGAGTGCTCAAAAACAAAACCTTTCTTTTCAGACGGTTAATTATTTTTGTCCCTAAAACGGATTATTAAATCAGCACAGTAACTCTCGTCGGTGCCATCTGGCTGCATTGGCATTCAGCATCTTTATACACGTGTTCTCTGCTAACAATAAACTCAGACACTTTATCAAAATTAGCCAGCGACTGAATGCGATCCAGTGAGTAATTAAACTCAGAAGCTCATTAGTGAATATAATAACGATGGGAACAGCACAGTGAGAGAGGGATGGGCTAATATCTATATTTTCTCATTGGATGTTTATAAATGTGCGTTCTCGTGTGTTCGACAAACAAAACATGACAAACAGGAACGATTAGAAAATACTTAGAACAGGTTTGTATAATATTAATTAAATGTTCATCTTGTAACTCTTCACCAAAAAAAGAAAAAGAAACAACAACCCACTCTGTTTTCAGTTATTATTATTATTATTATTATTATTATTATTGTTGTTGTTGTTGTTGTTGTTGTTGTTATTATTATTATTATTACTAATTTGAGGTTCTGTGGTCGCACCTCAGCTTCATTTTGTGTTTGTTCAGAAGAACTATAGTCTGAGTTTATAATAAACCGGAGCAATAACATGAGGTCTGAAGTGAAATACGAGGTGGACAGGTCTAAGGTACCGAGCGAGGTACCACAGTTTTTGTGCGATGTGATGGAGAAGGTGACGGGAAGCTAAATGTCTCTGTAATGAATAAGCTTCATCACCACTGAGGAACATAATCCCATCCACAAAGGCGTGTTTTATTATCGCTTAGAGGTCATCTGTCCTATTAACTCTCATCTTGAGAGAACATTGATCTGCTCATGCTCAGTGTGAGGGATCTGTGCAGACAGACACGGCTCTGACTCATGAATAATGTATAAAGCAGCTGGAATTGTTTAGAAATGAGAGAATGTTGGAAACTTGAAGGGCAGAGAAACGTGTTGAGATCATAACTCACTTTATGTCATTACTGTGTGCTGCGTTATTCCTCCATTCCTCCTCTTCTTCATCTTCTTCTTCCTCTTCTTCTTCCTCCTCTTCCTCTTCTTCTTCCTCTACTCTCCACTCCATTTAAAGAAATGCTTTAATGTGCAGTTATAAACTTTACCCAGTGTAAACCGTTTCAGATGACAGTGTGAAACTTTCTCACTGGAACACACTGACAGCTGAAGGCGTTACAGCAACCGACCAATCAGCAGCTTCGATTCCTCCGCACACAGTGGAACAGCACACGCATTACACTGATTATATTACACTCATTTCTCTCTCTCTTTCTTTCTTTCTCACCACAAGTCTTTCTTTCTTTCTTTTTCACCACAAGTCTTTCTTTCTTTCTTTCTTTCTTTCACCACACAGTCTTTCTTTCTTTTTTCTTCCTTTCTTTCTTTCACCACAAATCTTTCTTTCTTTCTTTCTTTCTTTCTTTCTTTCTTTCACCACAAATCTTTCTTTCTTTCTTTCTTTTTCACCACAAGTCTTTCTTTATTTCTTTCTTTCTTTCACCACACAGTCTTTCTTTCTTTCTTTCTTTCACCACACAATCTTTCTTTCTTTCTTTTTCACCACAAGTCTTTCTTTCTTTCTTTCTTTCTTTCCTTCCTTCTTTCTTTCTTTCACCGCAGTCTTTCTTTCTTTCTTTCTTTCTTTCTTTCTTTCTCTCACCACACAGTCTTCCTTTTTTCTTTCTTTCTTTACAGTCTTTCTTTTTCTCTTTCACCACACAGTCTTTCTTTCTTACATCCCACTATCCTTTCTAGTGTCCTTTCTTTTTCTGTTTCCCTTTTCTTTCTTACATCCCTACATACCCTCCTGTTTTCATTTTCTCTTTCTTTTCCTGTCTCTTTGTTTGTTTGTTTCTTTCTTTGTTTTTTACCCTGTAACCGTAGTTTACCTGTTTGTAATTAGACTCCCTGTTATCACCTGTAGCACGCAGCTCACTGGCTCTTCTCTCATTGGTGTTCGTCTCCCATGTGACCTGAAACACACAGTCAGGTTCAGCTGCACAATGAGGACACGTCTGAAAACGCATCTGCCATATAAGGGATCATTTCACATGAACCCATGGATGGAGAGATGAGGAGGAGGAGGAGCTGTGAGAAAACCCTTTCGCGCTCTCTCTCTCTACACACACACACACACACACACACACACACACACACACACACACACACACACAGAAATAAATGACCTTGTGTTATCTCTTCCGTGCTGTTGTAAGCAATCTGAGCTCCACGCGTTAAGGGTTTTTTTTTGTCACAATATCTTGATGTTCCAGTGGACCAGGTAACCTTACTCACTTCATAAGCTTAGCGCGGACCTCGACCTGAATGTTAATGATACACTTTCAGCCATCTGTTCTGTCTGCGCCTATCTGAGCTCCAGGAGCCGAGGAGCTGCACTTTTTAATACCCAAACGTTGCAGACTGATTTAGCTGTATGTTTTAATGAATGAAGTTGTAATGATAAAGTTAAATATGATCAAAGAACACGTCAAAAGTCACTTATGCAGGAATGATATTTTATTTTACAGTATTTTTTACAATACTGTGTTTGCACTGTGAGGAAATAAATTTAAACAATTTACTGTAAATGGAGATAATCTCAAATTAATTAACATCAAGCCTGTATTCAACATTTGGCCATAAATTTTCATCAACATCACAGCGAATATCCTCGTTGTTCATGCACCGTGGGAAGAACCTCCCGGCATGACGAATCCAGGGTTGACATTGCTCTGCAGTTATGTCATTGCAAGCCTCATCCATGGCATGAAGGAGGGTGACAGACTCATGGAGATGGCGATCATACACCTTCCACCTCCAAGTAGAGAAGAATTTCTCAATTGGGTTGAGGAAAGGGGAGTATGGTGGGAGATATAGGGTCATGAACCAAGGATGAGCCTGAAACCGTTCCTGAACTAGCTCTGCATGATGGAAGCTGACATTGTCCCTCACATATGTATGGTAACATACCTGATATCTTCACCCTGACAGGCCTGCTCAAGTTCATTTAGAAAAAAGCTATCAGGTGTTCAGTGTTGGATGATCCAAGAACTGCTCTACGGCCTACCACATCATCTTCACATATAACCGCACACATCGAGATGTTTCCTCAACGTTGTCCAGGCACTCGGATGGTTGGCCAATAAGGTTAGTCAGTCAGTACACATGTGCAACCACCACCAAGTGGTTTCCTGCCGATTCTGACAGTAAAACAGTGTATGCTGTCAATATTTTACTATTGTAAATGACTAAAAATTGCATTAAACCAATTTTTAAAAACTGTAAGTAATAATTGTGTGTTTTAACTGTTCAGTTCTTTATCTTCTTTCAGTAAGGCAAAATAAACATCTTGTCGTCGATGATACAAAAAATAAATAAATAAAAACAAAATAAATTTTCTCACACCATCCATTTTTTCCCAACCAAGACCACTTGAACACACACCACGTCATAATCACCACCCCCGGACTTGTACGCTCGAACGTCCGAGGAAGGCAGCGATAGTTTCAGAGACACTAGTTTTAGTCTAAGACCAACCACAGCTTCTGTATCAGATCCTCTGATGTGGTTTCATCTGATCACATGGGTTTATGTGAATTATTTAGCTGAAGTCGGCTCATCAGACCATTGACTAGCTACGGGGATGAAGAACATGGAAAAAGAGTTTCCACACACGTTCATAGATTTTTCATTTTATCGATCCTCTCTGGTCTGACTAGTAAACTGATGACATGACTTTAAAAAAAAAGAAAAAAAGGTTGATGACTTTTAACTTCCTCTACGGTCCTGCTGCAGTTTTATTGGGCTTTAAAAATGGCTGCTCTCTCATTCTGCAGCTTCACTGACAGACCTGATTCACAACCCACTACCTTTCCCTTACACACACACACACACACACACACACACACACACACACACACACACACACTCACACGCCTTCAAACACTTGGCTGGGATTGAAACAAGGAAATAAGATTAATCCACAAGGTTACAGAGAACATTTGCTTCTTTTGCATTTATCTTTTTTACTGCCTCTGTCCTGTGTACACAAGTTTATTTTCGGAATATATTTGTTTATCTTCTGGGACAGAGCAGAACCAAACGACTGCACCAGGAGTGAAACTCATTCAGGGTCGTAGAGATCTTGTTTGCTAGTGTGGATGTTGCCTGGGTTCCCAGAAGGGTTGCACGGTATACCGGTACTACGGTAGGATCGCGATACTAAAGCTTCAAAATACCACCGATGCCACTGTATTTTTTTTAAACCAGAGCCCTATCACCCTGCAGTTCTCGCCTGGCTTCCTACTGAATCTAAGCAGGCTTGAGCCTGGCCAGTACCTGGATGGGAGACCTCCTTGGGAAAACTAAGGTTGCTACTGGAAGTGGTATTAGGGAAGCCAGTAGGTGGTGCTCTCCCTGTGGTCTGTGTGTGTCCTAATGCCCCGGTATAATGACGGGGACACTATACTGTAAAAAGAGCACGGTCTTTTGGATGAGATGTTAAACTGAGGTCCTGACTCTCTGTGGTCATTAAAAATCCCAGGTCACTTTTCGTAAAGAGTAGGGGTATCACCCTGGTGTCCTGGTGAAATTGCCCCATTGGCCCTTGTCTATCATGGCCCCCTAATAATCTCCCTCCCTGAATTGGCTATATCACTCCTCTCCTCTCCACCTAGAGCTGGTGTGTGGTGGGCGTTCTGGTGCACTATGGCTGCCGTCACATCATCCAGGTGGAGGCTACACACTGGTGGTGGTTGAGGAGATCCCCCCCCCCCAATACTATATAAAGCGCTTTGAGTGTCTAGAAAAGCGCTATATAAATGTAACTTATTATTATAAACGGTAGTATGTATGTATGTGCAGCAGTTAATACAATTTTCGCTAAAATGACACATCTCACCGCTTTTGCAGAATAAACAAAGGTTAGTGACGCTTCATTTAACCTAAATTCCTTACCTTAATCGTTAAAGATTTCCTATTTGCTAGTAAGCGAGTTTTTGAGTTCGTTTCCAAATCCAGTTATTTATTCCTAATGTTGTGTTCGTTCTTCGTTCTCTGAGGACAGTTTCCTTTCGCATGATTTCACTGCTCGAGGGAACAATAGATGAAATATGTGGCACATTGAATTAGTTACTCGCCAACTGTATGATTGTTCTTGAGTTTTTTCCAACAGGCAGTTATTCATTCTCATTAATAAAGTATTCAGAGGAAAATTCGGTTTGTCTGTTTTCATTTATGTCTGTGTATTTCACAATATTGCGTGGTATCGTGATACTTCAGCTGGTATAGTATCGTAAGATATGTTTATGGTAGGTATCGTGACAACCCTAGTTCCTAGCGATCTTGTTTGATAGTGTGGATGTTGCCTGGGTTCCTGGTGATTTTGACTGCCAGCATGAATGTCCCCTAGGTTTCTAGTGGTCTTGGTCGTTGGCGTGGATGTTATCTGGGTTGCTAGTGTTCTTGTTTGCTAGCATTCGGTTCATCCAAGCTTTATATCTTGAAGTGATGAGTATACTTGTGTATCAATTGTTGAATTGTAGTAAAATATTTTCAATGAATGGATCAGGTTCATGGATATTGTTTAAAATGGATTTAATAATGATTTTGTCATGTAATGAATCTACACAAAATAGCCCATAATATTGAAGTTGGGGGAAATGAATATAGTTTGCAAAATTATTAAAAAATTTAAATATAAAAGTATTAGTATGCATAAGTATTCATCCCTGCTGCTGTGAAACTCCTAAATTAATTGTTTTGGAAAGAGACAGGGTAAAAACAAATTTGCTAACTAACATAGAATTTAGTCAGTAGGTGAGATTATGGCCATGACTTTATGGCCCTCTATTCAATTACGGTCCACAAGATGACTTTAATTTAGATCACAGATTCTAAATTCCTTTGTTGGGCCAGATTAAAACCATTATTGATTTTTAGTGGGCCTCATGTTTTATACCCCTCGTCTGAAGCAACCTCTTTTGTCAGTTTCCCAGCTTCCCTTCAGGTCTGTATGAACGCCAGCGTCCATCCTTCTCTGCCCTCCCAGGTATGCTCGGTCTGTCCGGATGATGGCGGTGACGATAATGATGATGATGATGATGATGGATTTTCCGGCACTAACTCTGTCAGACTCTGTCGCGTTTAAAGAGCAAACCGACATTGATCCCGGAATATTCAGTAACATTTTAAAAAAATGTTAAATCATGTTTATAAAATCTCCCTGACTTCATCGTGCTAAGGTGTGAGTGAACATCGATTTTTGAGAAAAGGCCCATAAACCCTTCCATCATGACGCCCCGAGCGTGACTGTTATAATCGATACCTGATTAATGTTTAGCTTGGGGTTTTATTTGTCGTTCTGTGGTCGTGCTTCACTTCCATCCTGAGCGATTGTCAATGCGTGTGAATCAAACACTTTCGTTTTTCATCCTATATAAAAGGTGAGATTCGCTCAGGACTCAGTTTATTTCTTCTGTAAATTTATATTGCCTCCTCACTGACCTGGAGACCTGTTTGTTTGGTTTTTTTTTTTATAAACGGTCGGTTCCCTCTCCAGCCTTTCTTTATTCTCTCTCTCTTGAAGTTACCGTAAACACCTCTGTCCTGAAGATGTCGGAGAACTTAAAGTTACAGCTTTACGTCTGACACTGGAGACTCCTTCCATAAACGTTACATAAAAGTCTCCTCACAGAACACTTCGCCGTATTAACCATTTCACACGCCTTTTAAGTGGAGCGTCTGCTGTACAAGTCCCCGTGAATGATCCGTTACTATAGAAACGATAACGTATAGTTAGAACGAGCGCGTTGATATAAACCGGTGAACTCCTTATGACCGATCAGCGTTGTGGTATAAGTTTGTCCCTTCTCCTTCAGGCGCAGGAAGATCTGAATATCATCCAGACAAATTCACTCTGACTCAGTGCTGTTAAACACTTTACTGACCTTCACAGACAACAGACTTAATTAGACCACGGAACACAATAAACTGAGAACCAAATGAGAAAGGATGTGATACAACCAGCACCATTTAATGCACAGTGCTTACCAAGAGAAATGACCTCAACCTCCGAGCCTAATATATAATCCGACCAGATAAATTTTAGTTTGAAAGGTTGCCCCAATTTAATTTGCTTTGAAAGTAATTCCACATAAGCCCGAAGCACTTTCTACACAGCCCTTGAGCTTTTTATGTCTCTATATCATGGCCGAATCTGAACCCCGGGACGAAAAAATGAAAAGCATCGTCAGTCGTAACTCATCTCGGCTCGCCTACTTAAAGTTTTTACGGCTGAGAGCGTTAATCTCACATTGACACCTCAACCCCGGCGTGTTAAAAAGATCACGGTCCATGAAATAACCAAGAAATGGGTCGATCCAGTAGGAGCCACACCATCATGAGGTTCGAATCCATTACAACTACACAAACTGTGTTGCTGATTAAATATACACGTTTACATGCAGCCTAAGAATCAAATTTTTAGTTTGTCAATCTCACAGTCTGAGGCAGATAGACGACTGTTACTGACCTTGGTAAACTTCAGCGTTTAATATCTGCAGAACATTCAGTAACATTCAACATGCCAGTTTACATGGTTTGCATATTTTTATTACTTTGTACATATTTACATATCTGATGCCTATTTACATATATGATACATAACAATTAGGTTTTTTTTTAAATATAAATAATACACATTATATTTGACAGAAATGTGACTTGCATATCATAATTTTAAGAGGGTTTATGATGCATGAATTAAAACATTTTTATTATACAAATTTTTAACGTGACAAAATTGAGTTTTTTTTTTTTTTTTTGCAATGCGCAAGCGTTAAAGAAAAAAAGAAAAGAAAAAAATTTAACAGAAAAAAATAACAAAAAGAAATGAACATTTTCAAAGGAAATTTTGCCTGAATATAATTCATACAATATATACATGTATTTGTTAATAATTAAACCCGCATTAAATGTAAACTATAATATTTGTGCCAGGAGAAGATCAGGTCTGATTAGGTCTATATTTAAGGGGGGGGGGGGGGGGATAATAGATACACTGCCCTCCACTAATATCGGCCCCCTCTGTAAATATGAGCAAAGAAGGCTGTGAAAAATTGTCTTTATTGTTTAACCTTTTGATCTTTTGTGAAAAAAATACTCTGCTCTCATGGACATCAAACAATTGCAAACACAACACAGGTTTATAAAAAAAAAATCTTTGTTAAATATAGGTGTGCAACAATTATTGGCCCCCTATGAATTCATATGACAAAAATATATTTGAAGTATATTCCCATATTCCCAGTATATTCCTATTTATACCCCTGTGAAAAAGGAACCATGACTTCCTGTTTCACAGGGGTATAAATATGAGGTAACACATAGGCCAAATTCCCTTAGTCATTCATAACAATGGGTAAGACCAAGGAATATAGCTGTGATGTGCAGCAAAAGGTTGTTGAGCTTCACAAAATGGGAAGTGGCTATAAGAAAATAGCACAAGCATTGAAAATGCCCATTTCCACCATCAGGGCAATAATTTAGAAGTTCCAGTCAACTGGAAATGTTATGAATCAACCTGGAATTGGACGTGTGTCTATATCGTCTCAACGCACTGTGAAGAGGATGGTTCAAGTGGCCAAAAAATCTCCAAGGATCACAGCTGGAGAATTGCAGAGGTTAGTTGCGTCTTGGGGTCAGAAAGTCTCCAAAACTACAATCCGAAGTCACCTACATCACCACAAGTTGTTTGGAAGGGTTTCAAGAAAAAAGCCTCTACTCTCATCCAAAAACAAACTCAAGCGTCTTCAGTTTGCCAGACACTACTGGAACTTCAGATGGGATCGGGTTCTATGGTCAGATGAAACCAAAATAGAGCTTTTTGGTAATAAACACCAGAGGTGGTTTTGGAGCACACAGAGAGGTAGCCATATGGAAAAGTACCTCATGCCCACGGTTAAATATGGTGGAGGCTCTTTAATGTTTTGGGGCTGTTTTTCTGCCAGAGGACCTGGACATTTTGTTAGGATACATGGCATCATGGACTCTATCAAATATCAACAGATATTAAATGAAAACCTGACTGCCTCTGCCAGAAAGCTTCGAATGGGCCGTGGCCGGATCTTCCAGCAGGACAATGATACAAAACATACATCAAAATCAACACAAGAATGGTTTACTGACCACAAAATCAAGGTCCTGCCCTGGCCATCCCAGTCCCCTGACCTGAAACCCATAGAAAACCTGTGGGGTGAACTGAAGAGGAGAGTCTACCAGCGTGGACCTCGAAATTTGAAGGATCTGGAGAGATTCTGTATGGAGGAATGGTCTCAGATCCCTTACCATGTATTCTCCAACCTCATCAGGCATTATAGGAGAAGACTCAGAGCTGTTATCTTGGCAAAGGGAGGGGGCACAAAGTACTGACTAAAAGGGTGCTGATAATTGTTGCACACCTATATTTAACAACGGATAAACCTGTGTTGTGTTTGCAATTGTTTGATATCCATGAGAGCAGAGTATTTTTGTGTATTTTTTTAACAAAAGATCAGAAGGTTAAACAATAAAGACAATTTTTCACAGCCTTCTTTGCTCATATTTACCGAGGGGGCCGATATTAGTGGAGGGCAGTGTATATAGATAGATAGATTGATAGATAGATAGATAAAAAGTATACACTGTATCTAAATGAGTTAAACAGAATCTAAATGAAATATATGAAATATGTCTAAGAAGTGACATTAATGAGTCACTATGAGTCCACATCATTTATAAATAACACAAAGAAAAATTGGCAGTTTTAGAATTTAAAAACATCCCACCAACTGCTTTTCGGTTTCATAACGTCACATGACTCTCTTTTATCCAATCCAGCCAATTCCACGCAAAATAAGGATTCAGAAAGGACTCGAGGATGGTATAGACGCTGCAAAGTTCTTCCACTACCAATGCTTTTAAATTAACTGATTTTTAAAAAAGAAAATGTCATTTTATCCATTTTTAGAAAACTAATATTTATTTACTTATTCAAACAGAGCATAGAGTGCATACAGTTTGTTCTTGTGAAGAAATGTAAAAAAAACAAAACAAAAAACAACAAAAACAAAAGTTTACTGTTAAATAAAGTGCGTCGCTCTCGTGTTTCCCTTTTTAAGGTGCGAAGCGACGCTGTGTTTTCTACAGTTACTCTGTCCCCATGATTTGTATTTAATTTAAGGCAACATTACATTTTCACCATATATGTACAATATAAGTGTGTGTGTGTGTGTGAGTGTGTGTTATGGGTGGAACGATATATTGATTGGATGTTGATGGGAAAAGAGAAACTAAAACAGAAAGAAATAAGAAAGGAGAGGAAGGAAGAGAAAGGTTTATAGAATGTTTTTATATTTTTAGTAATAGTGATGGGGGATGGGCGACGTGGCAAAAATATTATATCACAGTTGAATCTTCACGATACATGATATGTATAACGATATACATTTTACTCACAAAGTGCCAACAAGGGTTACTATAGTTTCCGAAATTTCTGTTTCGTGTTTAAAAAATAAAAGTATAGAAGCAGATGATAAAAAATAACGTAATAATCAAAGCCACAGTGAAAACAAGTGATGCTAATTATGTAAGTAATAAACACTGTGTGAAGTTGATCACAGCAAGATGTTTTTAAAGAACATGTCATACTTTTCATCCATTTATAGTTACATCTAATTTGTGCCGTGGAACATCGGAGAAACAAGTTAGCTCCTGTTATCGCTTACGTTATAGCAGCTATAAACAGTCGTTCCCTCACCAGCCGTCTCTTTATTCTCTCTTTTGAAGTTATAATAAGACAAAACAATATGCAGAAACCGAGAAACAGCGAAGAAGCGTAAACTCTGTCCTGAAGATGTTGGAAAACTTAAAGTTACAGATTTGACACTGGAGACTCCTTCCATAAATGTTAAAAAAAACGTCTCCTCACTTGAGGAAAACGTCACCATATCAATCAACGATCTTTTAATATAAGTCCCTGTGAATGAGCTGTTACTATAGAAACGATAACGTATCAGAACGAGAGCATTAATATAAACCTGCGCTAATGTCAGAGCTGCTGTTATAGAAAATTAATCAACACCTTCTGACCAATCACAATCCAGAATTCTACAGAATAGTGAAAATGGCTGCAAGTTTATCAACTAAGACAAACACCTGAGAACAGTTGACATCTCCTTCTCAAGTATGGATATATGCGACACACACACACACACACACACACACTCACACACACACACACACACGATATGTATGGTGATATTTTGAAGAATTCATTCATTCATTCATTTATCTTCAGGGTGGCACTGGATCCGGAGCCTATTCCATGAAAATGGAGTGTGAGGTGGGAATACATCTGAAATGGGATGAGAGTTCATCTCAGGGAACCACACACACACACACACACACACACACACACACACATATTCACACCTAGGGGCAATTTAGGGTACCCAATCCATCTACTGGGAGGAAACCACAGAACCCAGATGGAGAGAACATGTAAAACTCCACACAGAGTGTAACCTGAGCTCAGGATGGAACCCTGGAGCTGTGAGGTGTCAACGCAACGTACCACCCTATCTCACATTAACCTAATTGCGGTATTTCATCGTTTCGATATATCATAGGCTTACGCTAACAATGTGTTTGGTGTCAGCAGCTGATGCTGGACTCGGTGAAGCTCGGTGAGCTGTGGCTGAAGAGACGCAGCGTGGCGTTCCTGTACTTCTTTGACATGGCGTTGTAGAGGATGGGGTTAATGGCGGCGCTGAGGTAGAAGAGGACGAAGGAGATGAGGCTACAGTACTGAGAGATCAGAGACCATAACGGAGACGCGAACGCCTCGGGAGACGCCGAGAACAGGTAACGACCCACGTGGAACGGGAGCCAGCAGAGCACGAAGGCAAACACCATCACGGCTAAGTGGAGGAGAAGGAGAAACAGCTCAAACACACTCATACTTACAATCAGTTAGCATTACATACACATACACCTGCGATGTAAACATGACCATGTGTCTGAACTTTCAGAATTTTATTTTATCAGGTGGTCACCCATGATTTTTTTTCTCTTCTCCATCAACCGAACTCAAAACCCTGCTCACTTTTTCTTCTCATATGTATTTTCTTTTGATGTTAAGTACTGACTGTAGCTCATCTCTTGCTCTGGACATTTTGTCGTCCCCTCTGTGAAAAGAGCACCGGTCTCACAGAACCACCACTTTACAGATTTTATCTGGGTTTCATCCTGGATGTACTGTATCTGCCTTAGCATCCGCATCCTTCAAGGGTTTTTCCGTCTCACTGGGTAGCTGAAAAAAATAACCCCTGCCAGACGATTTGTTCAGGATGCCCTTCTGTGTCATCATAAATCATTACATTTCAGCGAGATGTTTATGATGTTACGTGAGGATCCACAAGTTAACTGCTTGCTTAATAACAAAGCAATTAGAGCTGTAAAGGAAAAAATATTAAAATCAGAACATATCAAATAAATCATGGTTTCTAATTATGAAGATGTGTGGTAGGTGGAGCTGATAAAGTGACCCCAAGATGACAAGTCGCTTGTAGTTTGTCTACTGTTGTTGCTTGTGGGCGTGGCCTGCACAGTTTGTTTAAATCATATTAATGTTACGCGCTCAGCTTTGTACTAGCTCGGTTCTCAGATCAGATTAGCGAAGCGAGCTAACTGTATAAGCTACGTACACTCACCAGAGGCACCAACAATCTCTGATACTTCCTTCCAAGCTTTATTTTTCTTTGTACACATTTAATGAGAAGATGAATCCATAATGAGGTTATACGTTTTTTGTCGTTACGCACATTCTGACATTACACGTCACAAACACTTTTATACGTACTACATGCATCATGTTTACACACATTCTTACACAAATAAACATAACATCCCCCCATCCCACACACTCACCAAGCATCTTGATGGTCTGCCTGTTGCTGCTGTCCCTGCTCTTCATCCTGTCCCTCCTCCTCCTCTTCCTCCTCCAGAGTTTGCGGCCGATCAGTCCGTACAGGATGGTCAGGCAGAAGACGGGCAGCAGGAAGAACCCGCTCGAGACCCACACCATGGCGCTCAGCAGGCCCGTACGTTCACCGTACTCCGTGGCCTTGCACTCGCTCGTCTCGCGCCAGTCGGTACCGTTCTCGTGCTCGACGCCCACCAGCACGAACACGGGTCCGGCGCTGCACAGGGCCACGGTCCAGAGCGTGAGGATGACCCCACGCACACGTCGCTTGGTCACTGCCACTTTGGCCCTGAGCGGGAAGCAGATGGCAAAGTATCGCTCCGCACTCAGTGCCGTCATGTTCAAGATGGTGGAGTAGGTGCAGCACTCACTGACGAACTGGAAAAGTTTGCACAGCGCGTTCCCCAACGTCCACGGCCGGTACCGCCACATCCGGTACAGGTCCAACGGCAGGCACAGGAAGATCAGCAGGTCCGAGAACGCCATGCTGGACAGGTACAGGTTGGTCGTGGTGCGCATCTCTTTGTACTTGAACACCACCATGATGGTGGTCAAATTTCCCGCCACTCCCGCGAGGAAGAAGAGCACGCAGGTGACCGTTACACCGATGAGGACCGGGACTGGGAAAATGGTCATGGGGGGCAACGAAGTATAAAGGTTAGTGTTAGCGTTAGCATCCCAACTGCAGTTTGACGAACAGTTCGACAGGTTCGTCCACATCACGTCCATGATGAAAAGTCACTGAATAACTTTTTTAAATTTGTTATTATAATTGATCTTTTCCCTCAACATGTCGCCTCAAAGCTGACAGACATTTATAACACAAATAATAAAGTCATCTTTATCCAGTGACAGGTTTATAGAGTCCAAAAAAAAAAGAGAGAGAGAGAGACAATGATCTTACAGGAGTGAACATTTCCAAAAATGTAGAGAAAAATCTGTTTATTTCCGTGTAACAGTGAAATCCAACATGACATTACAGTGAAGTGAGAATCCTGTCAGGACATCAGAACTACATTCTCCACATCCAGTCTATTTCACAAAACAACACAAAACAAAACAAAAAAAGACCTCCAGAATGGACTAAACAACCTCACATGTCTCCAGTCAAGCAGAAGAATGTTGATGGAAGCTGCTGGGATGTTCCAGTTCTTCCATTTTTCTTCATTTCTTGTTATTTATTCAGTTTTAAAATCTCCGTGAATCAGTGAAGCAGCCGCGCTGAGATTCCTGTCAGGCTGAAGCGCGGGAAAGCGACTGAGGAGAGCAGCGCGAGGCAGGCAAGGTGATGCAGCACGCGGGCGCGGGCACACAACACGGGGCGCGTCCACGAGACCAGCAGTCAGCCTGCAGTGCTTCAAACACTAATTAAATATCGGTTACTTTGTTCACTTCAGCCTTTAAATAGCTTTTGTTATTTGCCTTAATATAGAGCTTAATATATGTACCTCACCATAACTCCTGTGACAGACAGACAGACAGACAGGTACAAAGAAAACAGACAGATACATAGACAAACGGATAGACAGATACAAAGACAGACAGGCACATAGAAAGATACATAGATAGAGAGACAGACAGCTACAAAGACAGAGAGAGAGAGAGAGAGAGAGAGAGTTAGGTATATAGACGAACATACAGACAAGTAGGCCTATATAAATACACAGACAGGTAGATAGATAGACAGACAGGTAGACAGACAAACATTAGACAACACTTTATATTATTATCTTTTTTCTGTCACTGTTTATTATTATTTGCATATTTTAAAATTTTATTTTTGACCTTTTTTTTTATCTTTTTGTTTCTTTATTTCTGTTCTCTTTTAATTTCACATATAAAGCGCTTAAACCTGTACTTTATATATATATATATATTTCGTATGTACCCTATAATCTTTACATTTCTAATTGTAATTTATATTTGTTCATTGTCCATTGTATCTATCTATCTATCTATCTATCTATCTATCTATCTATCTATCTATCTATCTATCTATCTATCTATCTATCTATCTATCTATCTATCTATCTGTACGTCTTTCTATAAACATGCTGTAATGATAAACGTTGACCGCTAGATGGAGACAGAGGCGCTTCTAAACCCCAAACCATACACAACTCCTAGAAAGAAAGATTTCAATTCAGTTGAAATTGAAATTGAATTGAATTGAAAGAAAGAAAGAACTTTTAATCAATTTAAGAGTTCTATGTAGAAACCTACAAGTGTTTCCTTATCAGAAATAATTCCAAACTAGAACCTTTTTAGGTAGATAAAAAAAACTTAACTATACAAAGAACCTCTTGAAGAAGGATAGATAGATAGACAGACTCGCGCTTTCTCTCTGTCTCTGCCTCATTGAGACAGTGGGCGGGTGGTCTGATTGGCGCTAATCTGATTGGCGGATTGAGAATGATTGTCAGGTAAAACTGACCAGAAAGCCCCGCCCCCTAACAGAGTCATTCGGCCTGTGTGAGATCACCGGTGTTCAGTCTTTCGCCAATCTCTCCGGGTTACACTGTGTGTGTGTGTGTGTGTGTGTGTGTTTTAGTTCGTTCATCTGATCTGTTTGTAAATACGCGAGTGTGTGTGTCACAGTGTGTGTGTCTGTGTCACAGTGTGTGTGTGTGTGTGTGTTT
This sequence comes from Cranoglanis bouderius, assembly GCA_023630585.1. Lineage (NCBI taxonomy): Eukaryota > Metazoa > Chordata > Actinopteri > Siluriformes > Cranoglanididae > Cranoglanis > Cranoglanis bouderius. Next base: position 28,733,518 of record CM042540.1, read on the forward strand.
GATCTGGATTACGTAAAAGGTAGAATGAAGAAGAGTTGTGTGCACGCGCAGGTTAGTCTTATTTTCATATATATTTGTGCTTCACACACACACACACACACACACACACACACACACACACACTACAATACACACCACATTACTACAAACTTTTTGCGTCACTTTACTGCTGTGTGTGTGTGCGCGCGCGTGCGTGCGTGTACAACTTGTGTGTTTTGACAGGTGACAATGTGTGTACTTGTTACTGCAATGTATCTGAAAATAGTGTGTGTATATTTAGAGAAGATTGTGTGTGTGTGTGTGTGTGTGTGTGTGTGTGTGTGTGTGAGAGAGAGAGAGAGAGAGAGAGAGAGAGATGACAGGTGAATGTGTGTGTGGTACTACAATGTATATGTGTGTGTTGACAGGTGACAAAGTGTGTACTTGGTACTGCAGTGTATCTGAAAATAGTGTGTGTATATTTAGAGAAGAGTGTGTGTGTGTGTGTGTGTGTGTGTGTGAGAGAGAGAGAGAGAGAGAGAGAGAGAGAGTTGACAGGTGAATGTGTGTGTGGTACTACAATGTATATGTGTGTGTTGACAGGTGACAATGTGTGTACTTGTTACTGCAGTGTATCTGAAAATAGTGTGTGTATATTTAGAGTAGATTGTGTGTGTGTGTGTGTGTGTGTGTGTGTGTGTGTGTGTGTGTGTGTGGCAAAGCACAAGTGTGTGTTTTTAGTTTACACAGAGGAAGTGTGTTTACGGAAAAAAAAATTGCTACTGATGTGTTTGTGTATGTGTTTGAAGAATAGATTGTGTGTGTGGGTGTGTGTGTGTGTGTGTGTGTGTGTGTGTGTGGGTGTGTGTGTGTGGGGGGGGGGGGGGGGGGGGTGGGGGGTGGGGGGGGGGGGGTCAATCCCATAATGCCTTTTCACCATGAGTGTGTGTGAATCAGGGCTGAAAAACCTTTAAACCCACTATCTCAGGTGTTGTGCTGCTACAGCTCTCGCAAACGTTTTCAACCAATCAGAAGAGGTTTCAGGTTTTGTCTGATGAAACTTTTGATAAATCTGTTATTTCTTGTGTTATTCCCAAACTATAACCTTTAATATTGATAATATGAGAATTTAAGTAAAGCCATTACAGAATATATCTGTTATACCGATGGATGTTGTGCTTTTTTATGTTATTTAACAACCACATTGTTCTTGTTTCTGTATCCGATTGTTTAGTTACGGACCACATGATTCAAATTATCCACGTCACTACTGGGAAATGTAGGTAGTCGACTAAAACTCTTAAATCAACCTCCAACTAGAAGAAAAACCCAAAAGCGCCCCCTCGACGAGTGACGTCAAATCAAATCAAATCAACATGGCGGCTCACGGCATCAGCAGTAAACACAGCAGCACTTCTTCCCGTTTAATGAGTTACACTGTAAATACAACCATCAGCTTTAGATCCATCAACAATACAGACATGTTCACTTGTTAAATCTGTAACACTGACTCTACACTTCACTGGTCTGAGGAGGTAAATACAAAAACAACAACGTACAGGACTGATATAACTTTGAACGTAAACGAAGATGCAAAACTAAACGTGGACCAGCCTGGATTTGGAGGTTAGGCTAGTTGACATATAATGATCTGCCACCCCCTGGCTAGCTACGGATGAAATTGCAGCCAAATAGTGTCTGAGATGACACGTTTGCAGCTGATGCTAATGTTGTACGTTTTGAATGATTTGCTTAACGTCACGTGGTTTAAAGCCGCTGTGTTATGTGAAGATGAATCGTGTTTATCAAACGCTGCTAAAATACACTCGCGGTGTGCTGTAGTTCTACAGAAAATTCATGATCCTAAGCTTTATAGTGTTTTTGGACTCGGACCTATTCAAACAACAAGCAACGCGGCACCGCGGCATGGTGAAAATACGAGAGCGCCGGCCGACGCAGTAGAAGCTTGGACCCGGAAACGGTGTTATCGGAAGCTTGTTACGTCACGACTTAACAAGCGGATAGTTTGACCGGCGAGCTGTTGGGGGGCGGGGCCTGTGTGTTACAGGCAGCTCGACAGAAAATCGAGACATAGTCCGCGTCGCGCGTCGTCAACTTTCAACGTCGACAGTTTTACATATGAAAGGTCGATCCTGAGAGAATCACGTTACACCGTAGAGCAGCGGGGTTGGGACACACTGCTGTAAAAAAATTGATTGTGGGAAACAAAGTACAGTCTGTAAAGTGTGTGTGTGTGTGTGTGTGTGTGTGTGTGTGTGTGTTTACGGTCAGTGTGTGTGATCCACGTTCCTCACAGACCGAAGTCCATCCGTCTGTCAGAATAAACCACGCCTGAGATACACTGAGAGATGCAAAACCATTCTAGATTACTGTAGCATATTAATTTTAATGTATAAGTGTGATATTAGACTACACATCTTTTTCTTCTTATTTTATTTTATTTTATTTTATCTTTAAGAATTCATTGAATAATTAATGGTTGTTTTCTTCCAAAAGATTGTTCCACTTGGAACTCTTTCTGATTGGGAACCTTCAAGGGTTCACAGGGGACAACCGGAGAACCTTTAATGGTTCTAAGCGTATTTCCCGAAGAGTATTTCTCTGTCAGGACAAAAAGGGGTTCTTTAATAGTTTATTGGGTAATTAAGGGTTCTTAACTGCTGAAAATGGTTCTGTGGAGCCCTTTCTGATAAGGAAATGCTCAGTTCTTACAGAAGATTAAAGAAAGGTGTGTGTGTGTGTGTGTTAGACTGGAAGAATTACAGCAAGTGATTTGTTTGTTCTTCAAAGGAAGATTTTGGCCTGAAGTTTCCACTGCAGATAGATTTCAGTATGTTATAAAGCACACGGGTGTTTCGGCTCTCAGGAACCAGAGTCACCTGTTTCTCATGCAAATACACGCGTTATGGAATTACCCGTCTGATGAAGAAGTGCCATCATCCCAGCAGGCAGAGAGAGAGAGAGAGAGAGAGAGAGAGAGAGCGAGCAGAACTCATACAAACGCATGTTAGTGGACAGGTCCTAACAGTTTACATGATACAACCCGTATTGATCTGATCTTTAACTGCAGAAATGTTTTGGATTTAAGATAAGGTGAGCGCTGGAAGCGTGTGATTGTGGAGAAAACCTCAGGATAACGTTAGCTAGCTAGTTATTTTTTTGTTTTTCAAGCAACAATAAGAAAACAGTGAAGCAAAACTCTGTTGTGTGTCGCTACTTAATAATAAGAAGCTCCTCCATCTTTTTTACCGACCACAAACACCATAGTCCCGCCTTCTTGTTTCCTATTGGCTCACAATTCACAGGTCAAAGTTCAGCTAGATGAGGTCCGCACGAAACGAACGTAACAGCTGGCAGAAGCAGATGCACGTCTTTCACGTCTGACGTCCTTTCAGAGCAAAATGGAAGGATATAGATAGATTAAGGGGCGGGGCCAAGGACGACTTTAGATAGGCAAAGGGGCGGAGCTCAAGTGGATGATTCAGGCAGCTTTAAATTAATAAACCGATGATGTGATCAATAGAGTGGAATAACCAGACCCTACATACCACTGCTCTCCACCACTAATGCAGACAGGAAGTCACTGACAGGAAGTAACAGCTGATATCCCTGATGTCCCCGAACAGAGGAAACACACACACACACACACACACACACACACACACACACACACACACACTCTCTCTCTTAACTGTCTCTAAGCTCTAAGGTCATGACCTCTCTGTGAGAGGTGAACATGTGTTGGAAATTTTTATTTTATAACCAAAAAAGTCATATGAAAGCATTTCCTGTTTTTGTTTTTTTTTGTATTCGTTATGTTTTTTAAAATAATTTTATTAGCAGTAATTAAAGAATATTGTCATTGAAATAAAATCTCATTGGAAATGCATGATTTTAGCTTTCACTATTTGTATAAAATGTACAAATATCACACCAAATAAAAGCATGATTTTATTTTAAAATGTATATTGTAATGTAATAGTTACAATTTCTACTCTGTTCTCTGTTTATCTGTGTAATTTGATCTAAATTACTATTCGTTGTCATTTAATTAAAAAAAAAAATATCACAAACATTTGACTTCACAAACATTTATCACAGTTCCAAATCAGTGCCACTCATACACCTTATGTAACCGTGACAACGAGAATAAACAACGTTTTATGATGTTTTTGGGGCCGTAGCACTGGGATAGACTGTGTAGAAATAGAAAAGGTGAAAGGTGTAAACAAAGAGAGATAACACCTTATGAGATGTAACCATAGCAAGAGTCTTTATCTTCTTAGATAAACAGGCCTCATATTCCTTGTTATATGTTTAAATTTCTATATCTTTATTTTTTCCTGGAGATTCTGGATTGTGTTTTGACCCTCAGATGCCTGCACAGGTTTCTGCATGTTTTGGCTTCTTCTTCAGGACAGGAAGTGCTGAGGATTTGACTCGCACTGACCCTGTGCTGAACGTTCTCACACTCGCACACTGCTGCTACGCTCAACTCAAACAAAGCTACACAAAGTTATTTTTACACTGCAGATATTTAACTTTTCTTTTTTTTTTTGGTTGAACAGGTCACACTCCTGAACTCTCTAAAGCTAACTAGATGAACACAAATTAAATAACACATTAATTAGCGTTTTATTTATATTACATGCTGCGCTAGCTTAGTTCTACAGTAGAACTGCAAAGCATGCTAACAGTACTAACTTCGTACTTCATAAGTTACTGGAACCTTTTCAGTCTGGTTTCACTGCTCATCAAAGCACAGCGTCTGCTTTGTTAAAAGTGTCTAATGATATTTTCCTTGCAGTTGATGCTGGTAGAAATGCTGTTTTGATGTTACTAGATACTGTAGAGCATGATGTAGCTCTTTGGCGTTTATTGCGTTTGATTGGTATCAAGGGTACCGCTTTACAGTGGTTCAGTTCATATCTTAGAGACAGGTCCTTTTCTGTATCATTGGGCAAGTTTTCCTCTTCTTCAGCTCCTATTATTTCTGGTGTACCTCAGGGCTCCATTTTGGGCCCGCTCCTGTTTAATTTATATATGCGTCCGCTGGGGAATATTATTAGAGGGCACATTGTCTCGTTTCATTTATACGCTGATGATACACAGTTGTACATACCGTTGAAAGCGGGTGATTCCAATGAGCCGTTGTTGGACTGTCTTGATGATGTTTGTTTGTCTTGAAAATGATTGTTTTTGGTCCCCCGAGATTGAGAGATGGGCTCATAAATGAATCATTCCCCCTCAATTTCTTCCCAGGTTAGGAATCTTGGTGTCATCCTGGGCTCAGAATTGTGCTTAACCAAGCAAATAAATTCGGTTGTTAAGAATAGTTTTTATCAATTACGGATTATTTCTAAACTTGAAACATTTTTTGACTTTTCAAGATTTGGAGAAGGTTATTCATGCTTTTATCACATGGCGTTTAGATTATTGTAACTCATTGTACTCGTGTCTTCCTCGGTCATCTCTTGCTCGCCTTCAGATGGTTCAAAATGCAGCTGCAACGATGTTGACCAGAGCAAAGAAATTTGACCCAATTTTAGCAGCACCCCATTGGCTCCCAGTCCATTCAAGGATCCAGTTTAAAATTCTGTTGTTTGTTTTTAAAGCTCTTTAACGATCAAGCTCCCTCTTATCTTAAAGATCTTCTTATTCCACATTCATCCAGCAGATCCTCAAGATCTTCTGATCGATACCTCTTGTATGTCCCTCGATCTCGTTTAAAAACCAAGGGTGATGGAGCTTTTTCAGTTGCTTCATTTTTAAGAAGAGGCTGAAAACGTATCTTTTCTCCCTGGCGTTTTAATTTAATTTTAGTATTGTTTTTGTCTGTCTTCTATGTTGTTTATTCTGATTTTATTCATATTTTCTCGACTCTGTTCAGCACGTTGGTCAGCTTCGCTGTGTTTAAGTGTGCTATATAAATAAAATTTACTTACTTACTTACTCACGTACACTCACCAGGGACACCAATAAATCTTCCAAGATGCGACACTTAAGATTAAAGATAATTAATTTTGATGTTCTGTCTCATTTTCACTCTTTAAACTGTCTGTAAAAGACTTAACGGTTACATGCTAGCACGCTAAAACATATGCTTCAGTTATTAGCTAGCTTATACTCGGTGTTCATGCTTTGCGGTTGCCTAGCAACAGTGTTCTCACAGCTTTGACCACTTGGGTTGGGTTCATGCTAGCTGTAACCAACACGTCTGAGGTAAATGTTGAAGTTTTTGATAGTTAGGGTCCATTTCTACCGTCACTAGACAGAGTGCTATTGACTAGTGCGCACTATAGGAAGAAAACGTTCTATTCAGACAGACTGATGAAAGAGTGCGTCAGAGTCTCAGTGCTTCATTATGCGTCAGTTTCTGAGATAATAACAGTGAGTAAAATTGTCTTAATCACAGCTGTGAGGACAGAAAACCCACACGGTTACTGAGACGGCGTCCGTCTCACTCAGTCTCTCCTCGATAATTATAACAGACATTTTATTTCTAAAACTGTGAAGCCAGTTTCTATAAAAGCTCAGAAGTGTATATACTGACTTTATTATTATTATTATTATTATTATTATTAGTATTTTAAAAGCCTAGAGACAAACCTAGCAACCTTTTGAGCATACTCAAAAGCAACTTTCCTATTTATTGTTCCTGATGACCAATCAGTGACCACCACTGTTCTCACCAACCAATCACTGGTCACCATTGTGTCCTAACAGTGGGCATTTGGGCAGTGGTGGTTCAGTGGTTAAAGGCTCTGGGTTACTGATCAGAAGGTTGGGGGTTCAAGCCCCAGCACCACTGTGAACGTATATATGCATATATGACAAATAAAGGCTTTCTTCCTATTCTTCTTCTTTTTAAATCAATCACTGATTGCGACTTCTCAAAATTCATTCATTTCTTTATTTAACCAGGTTAAAAACTCATTGAGATTAAAAATCTCTTTTCCAAGAGTGACCCGGCCAAGAGCGCAGCAACAACTAACATAAATATACAAATTTACAACATCGAAAACACAATCAAGAATCACATATACATTATACACATTATATTTAAAGTCGTTTTTCCCCCAGCTCTGTTCGAACCCGAGGAACATTAAGATATAACAGGTCAGTTGAACAAAGATTATAGCATACATTTGTATTAGATAGACTGAGAGACAAATAAGATGGAGTTAAACCACAAATAGACTTATAGATAAAACAGTATCAGTTAAAACTTCTCCGCGTATACAGAGATGGTAACTCAGCCTTATCATATAACATGCAATGATGTGTTAGTTAGCTACAACCAATAATAAAACATAAAGCACTATGAAAAACAATGCCAAGTTTTTTTTAGATAGTGTACTGGAGCGTTCATATAAACCAGATCTCCATAATCCAATAGTGGTAAAAAAAAAAAAAAAAAAAAAAAAAGGTTGCAGACACCAAATATTTCCTGGCACTGAAAGGAAATAAAGTTCTGTTTCTGAAATAAAACCCCAATTTAAGCTTAATTTGTCAATATGAAGCTTAAAAGATAACTGACTGTCAAATAAAATACCCAAATACTTATAATTAGCAACTCATTCAATTTTTGTTCCCTGAAAGGTTGTAATATCCGGAAGAATCTTAGATAAAGCTTTGGAGTTTGAAAATATCATTAATTTAGTTTTGTCTGTATTTAGAAGCAGTTTTAGTTGATATAAACGAGACTGTACCGTATCAAACGCTGACTAATGCAAATATTGAAAAGCTGATGAAGCACAACAATAAATAGCAGTATCATCTGCATAAAATGACCAATCAGTGATCGCCATTGTTCAAAATCACCAGTCACTGATTGCTATTGTTCAAAACGACCAATCACTAATCTCCGTTGTTTCTGCTGACCGATCGATGATCGCCATTGTTCACAATGTCCAATCACTGATCACTATTTGTTCACCACGACCAATCACTGATCACTATTTGTTCACCACGACCAATCACTGATCACTATTTGTTCACCACGACCAATCACTGATCACTATTTGTTCACCACGACCAATCACTGATCACTATTTGTTCACAATGACCAATCGCTAATCGCCATTCTTCAAAATGACCAATCACTGTTCACCATTGTTCAAAATTTCCCCCGAAAAGAGTTAGCAACGCTGCATGTCCTATTCACCAGTTTTAAATAATACACAAACGGACAGTTTATTGATGTTATTAGTGTGTTTTTACTTTTTAGTCACAGTTCCAGTTGTTGGGTTGCTGAATGCATGAATGAACCGATGAGTGATTGTGTAGATTATTCTCTGTTTAAATCTTGATCAGTAACAGTAAACCTGACACTTAACACATATGATGACGCATGAGATGGTGGGAGTGACTGTGTGTGTGTGTGTGTGTGTGTGTGTGTGTGTGTGTGTGTGTGTGTGTGTGTGTGTGTGTGTGTGTGTGTGTAAACAGACACATGCAGTGAGCTGAGATCTGAGAGAAATGGGCGACATTGTGGAGAGTTTGGACACTCGGGAGCTGGACTTTGGTGTCGAGGAAGTCGAAGATGTGGAGTTCGATCCCGGTGAGGATATCGCTTTAATTAGTATTCTTTTTTCTTTTTTTTTTCTGAATTCTAACATAATGTCAGAATAGCGCAAATGTATGTTGTAATTTTGTCAATATCATTAATTCTATTGGTTGTTCAGACCTCAAATTTTGACACAAAGTCAATGAAATATAGTATTTTAAGCACAAACTGTGACTTCAAGCATCTGTGTCTATTAAAGTGGGATCAATAAGCCCCTAATATCACTCATGTTTGGAGATATTGCACTTTCTCCCATTATGAGGACCCCATAATAAAAAAACTGGCCTTCTGCTGTGACTTCTGAGCATTTAGACAGATAGAAAACAAATTTGTCTTTATATCTGCCAAATTTCACGTGGCTGGGAATAATATTTCTGGAGATATTAAATCCCAAACATGGCTTCTTAGTTAAGATGTGTTTTAATTAGATGTTAGAATTCAGTCAAAATACGTTACAGACTTTGGTTTTAGGTCACAAGGAACGAATAAAAAAAAGGAAATCTGAGACGTGGCATCAACACATCTGTCAGAATTGACACCGAATGACCCAGCTGGAATTTGAAGGTCTCGGAAACTGGGACAGGAACTAAAACATAATCAAATGAAATACACAGGAAGGCTGGTCTTCTTTCTTTCTGACCGTCACGGTGAAGTTTGTAGGGAAGCAGGAACGATTGTGGCCAGGTTTGGTTTTGGATTTTGGAGAAGCTCTGAAGTGAAATGAACACGCTTAAATCTGTAACTGCTGTATATCATGCATTACAGTTGTAAGTGATAATTGTAAAGTGTTGAAGTGAACACCTCAGGGATGGATTAGTAAATCCTGAGCAGGATCCTAAGCATCTCCAACTCAACAGCCAGCACTGACCGCACGTAGAGTTTTAGTTCGGAGTTTGTTTTTCATCTGACCCATTAGGGAAAATGAACATCGTCTGGGTTGTCTTTCCTGTTTTTATCGACACTCTTAGTGTGGGTTTATGGTTCTCTTTTTCTTTCATCCGTGTATCCAGCTCCTGTTAAACACTGGATCTAACTGATCGCTCATTGTTCAGAATCAATTCAGACTCAAAGCAATAATATTTCCATTTACTTCACATTCTTTAACTTTAATGGCTTAATTCCTAGGTTCCTTGGGTCTTGGGTCTGTGCCCAGTAGGTCCGGTCGGTAATCCGTCCCTGGAACTTTTATCGGAATAATTTTATTCGCCGTATACATTTACATGTATTAGGAATTTTTCTTGGTATTTGGCTCCAAATTCATGTAAATATATGGCGAATAAAATGGTTCTGATTCTGATCAAAGTTCTGGACCTACTGGCCTACTTTTCACCCTGTCATTGAGAGTAAGCCCAGCATTTCTGTTCTGAAGTGTGTGGGAATGTTACACAGTGAGAACTGACACAGCAGAGTTCAGCCTGCAGAAGGATAAACATTGTTTAAGTGTAAATATTTCAGACCAAAAATAATAAGGTCACGTGTACGGGTGGCGGAAATCAGGTTCCTCTGCAGGGTTGCTTGGTTTTCTTTCTGTGATGAGATGAGGCGCTCCAGACCAATCCAGACCCTCGGAGTAAAGATGATTCTCCTCCGAATCGACAGGACGCTCCATGGTCGGCTCTCCGTGGAGATGTATCCAGAGCGTCCCACCGGACTGAGACCCCAGAGATGGAGAGATTATATCTCTCAGTCGGCTTGGGAACGACAGGAGGAGGTGGAATCTGTGGTCTTGGATCAGTGGTTAGCAGAATCAGTGGTTTGCGTACATTGTTTTTCATTTAAAAATGAATGGATTTCATAAAGAATAAAATATTGACTCTGGTTTAAATGCCACTGCAGGTCATCTCAGTGCGAACGGAGTCGATCTGGAAGTAAAAGTCGGCTATCGTGCACGCTCTTGGCTCCGGTCAAGCTGTATAATTCTGGAATTCTGTTTTCCTCAAAGATATGATAAAAATGGGATCAACATGTGCAGAAATAAATTTTGGGTGATTAAAATATTCTCAATATTCTTAACTAATCCCGCTGATTTATCGCCGCACTCTTACTTAGGCACTAACGCGGATCTGTAATCTACCCAGTAATCACCGATGCACATCGACTCCTTCAAGATCGTTCATTAATTTTAGCCTCAAAAGGATTCTGAAAAACAAGCAACGTGTGGTTTGTGTAATATTTACTGTTTTAAAGCCAGAAATTGTTTTGAACATCTTGTTTGTAATGTACACAGACCAGAAATCTGAGCTGACCTACTCGGCCTGTTTCCACCACATCCCACGTCAGGAAAAGCGAAAGTGAAATGAGTGAATGGAAAATTTCCAGAAGGAAATTGAGGTAGAAGGAGACAGGCAGGCAGTGTGACAAATACTACAGCGTGCCACAACACGTCCTCACCTCTTACTGTATCTCACGTCACGCTGAGTTATAGTCTCCACACCCAAGTGCCTATCTCTCCTCCCCGAGCTCCCACACTCCATTTCAGCATTACTCACAGAAAATGATGCACCACAGGCATTATATGTGAATTATTCCTTATGACGTGTTACACTAACGTCTCTCTAATGTCTAATGTCCCTTCAGAAAAAAGCTCTGCTCTGAATCAGCCGTGTTTTTGTCTCTTATCCGCAGATTGTTTGTCCTGCTTATCTCTTCAGCGTGAGTGGACATATGGAGTAACCGATACGGATAAAATTTAATTAGCATACACTGTTATTGTATCACAGTATTTGTTCGAGAATGACCTCATAATTTATGAAGGGTATTAGAAGCAGGCAGAACTGATGCTAGACGGCAGAAAAAACGAACAATCGCTTTAAAAACTCCATGTAACTGATGTAGTTTATGGTAATAAAGGTACAGCACAATGTGCCTACGTACAAAAATATAGAGAAAACAAGTTAACAGATCTTTGTTATTTTAGAGCTTCAGTTTACTAATGAAAAAAATATCAGAATAAAGTTAAAGCCGCTTGTAATCGTTTGTGTTTTGAATGTATTTATTTATTTATTTATTTATTTATTGCTAATGGTCATGGATGATAACAACCTAATAACAGCGTTATAGCCAACAGTAGTTTTCCTGGGGGTATTACTTTTTTCGGAGGGGTATGACTATATGTTTGCATGTATTACACGTGTTCTTTGGGGTGCCTATACTTATTTCACTGTTTGTTTTTGTTTTTGAGAGTAGATACTATTATTCTCAAAAGGCCTTTCCTTTGGCTAACACGTGCTTCAAAAATACTCGCGAACACCTTCGTCATGTTATTTATTTATCAGTCATCTATGTATATGATCCAGTGTTTAACATAAATATCCATTTGGATCCTTATATACGCACACACACAGTCACTGTACATATACTGTATGTAAGCCTTACATTGTTAGATATTTCATGTAAAATGTTAAATTACCAGGCTGTCACTGGAGGACTCTGCTGCAATCATTTTCGAGAAATAGCTTTTCTTCCTGCTGCCACTGATCTCTTTAATGAGTGCTTATCTCCAGCTTGAACTGATATACTGCATGTCCAAGATAAAGAGTAAGATGTACATACCATGTATGTTCCTAGAATAATCCTTAATAATTGTTTGTACTTCCTTACAGAATGGTTGTATAACTGTACACACCCAAATGATATGAAAATGATAAGCTGTTTGTGCCCCACAGTGTCTCTAACAAAGAGGTTTGATCACAAAGCCTGTTTGGATGGCTTTCAGTTTAGGGGAAGTAAAGAATCTCACACATTTCTTCCAGCAGAATTCTCTGACGAGCCTAGAGTTACTGTTAATACTCTGTGTTTACATGTCCTCCCATTCGACTTCTGAAAATTGGGAGTTCGTTTCTTTTCCCCATTTCTCTTTAATATACATTGTAGAGTGAGCTTTAGATGCTCAGATGCCTGTAGAGCTTCAGTACTCTCATTCCATTGCTACTCCTGCTGGCCTGCACAGGACAGTGTTCAGATGACGAGAGTAAAATTTCACTGATGGTGCCAGATAGGTCAGAGCCAGCGCTGTCTTGCTGACTAGAAATAATGCTGAGTCCAAAAGAACCAGCAGCGAGGGAGCAATACTGAACAACAGGTCCAGTTTCCATGGAAACTCTGTGTTTTAATACTTTTAATTACTTGTATATATTTTTGCACCCAAGTGAATGGCCCAAACCGTCCACGTTTTTATATGTGGCCCGAACCGTCCACGTTTTTATATGTGGCCCGAACCGTCCACGTTTTTATATGTGGCCCGAACCGTCCACGTTTTTATAGACGGCCCAAACCGTCCCCATACAAATTACAGTGGGTATAGAAAAGAATCATCCCCCTTTAAAATAATCACATTAACAACTTTTGTTGTTATAAATAACAACTTATAACATCCAAGTGAAAGATACAACACCAACATGTCAGAAAAAAAACAAAAACAAATTAAAAACCAGAATCACTGAGTTGGAAAAAGGATCACCCCCTTGCTTTAATTTGCCTTATTTTTTAATTACAGCCTTTAGTCTGTTGGGATATGTCTCTACTAACTTTGCACATCTAGACTTTGCAATATTTGCCCACTCTTCTTTGCAGAACTGCTCAAGTTCAGTTAAATGTGATGGAGACCGTTTGTGGACTGCAGTCTTCAAGTCATTCCACAGATTTTCAATGGGGTTTAAGTCTGGGCTCTGACTAGGCCATGCAAGGACATTCACCTTTTTCTCCTTCAACCACTGTGTGGTCAGTTTTGCTGTGTGCTTTGGGTCATTGTCATGTTGGAAGGTAAACCTTCTTCCCATTGACAACTTTCTGGCAGCAGAATTTCCTCAAGAATTTGACAGTATTTTGCCCCATTCATTTTCCTTCTATCCTGACAAGTGCTCCAGTCCCTGCTGCAGAGAAACACCCCATAACAGGATATTACCACCTCCATGCTTTACTGTAGAAATGGTGTTATTTGGATGGTGAGCTGTATTGGATTTCCGCCAGACATATCGTTTGGTGTTGAGGCCAAATAATTCAATTTTAGTCTCATCTGACCATAACACCTTTTTCCATGTGGCCTCAGAATCTTCAAGGTGCGTTTTGGCAAAGCTCAGTCGTGGGTGGCTTTTTCCTTGCAACCCTCCCATACAAGCCACATTTGTGGAGAATTTGTGATATTGTTGTCACATGCACACAATGACCACTCTTTCTCATAAATTCCTGCAACTGCTTCAGAGTTGCTGTAGGCCTCTTGGTAGCCTCTCTGACCAGTTTCCTCCTGGCTCTTTCCTCCAGTTTGGAGCGACGTCCTGATCCAGGGAGGGTCTGTGTTGTACCAAATACCTTCCACTTCTTAATAATAGACTTCACTGCGCTTCTAGGCATTGATAAAGCCTTGATAAAGAAATTGTTTTGTATCCATCTCCTGATTTGTGCCTGTCCACAACTTTATCCCGGAGATCTTTTGACAGTGCCTTGCCACCCATAGTTGATTGTTTGCTTCAGTTGCACTACAAAATGCTCAGGAAAGCTCTTTTCATGCTGAGCTAATCAAAATGACCACAGCTGATCACAGTTGAAAGTCAAATGGCTTTGTGTGCCATTGAGAAAGTGATTAGCTACACCTTATTGAGTTTACAAGTCATTTTTAGGAGGGGGTGATCCTTTTTCCAACTCAGTGATTCTGTTTATTTATTTATTTATTTATTTATTTATTTTCTGACATGTTGGTGTTATATCTTTCACTTGGATGTTATAAGTTGCACTGAGTAAATACAGCTGGATAAAACAAAAACTGTCTGTCTTCATTTCAGGCTGAAAAGCAACAAAATGTGATTATTTTAAAGGGAAAAGGGAAAATAACAACAATAATCTAACAATAATGCTTCTTGTTTGTTTTTTTTTTTTGGTTGTTGTCTTTTTACAGGCCAGTGCCACATCCCGTTTTCATCCGTGTACAAGACCATGGGGTTTAAGGAAACTGGAACTAAAGTTTTTCTAACCAATCAGCCAATTACAGTCCGAGTGCTGGAAGTGGAGCGATTCACCAGGGCCATGGACCGATTTAACCCATCCAGCAAAAGGAGTGCGTCCAAGGTGTGCGACACACACACACACACACACACACACACACACACACACACACTAAAACAAAAATAGGCACACACAAAATGCTTTCGCATTCATGTTTTCTGTGTGTACACGTGTGAGCATGCAATAATAAGAGGAAGTTTCTTACTGTTATTCTGATTATGATTCTTTAGTGTCTGTGCTAATTCAAATAAAGGTGTGTGTGTGTGTGTGTGTGTGTGTGTGTGTGTGTGTGTGTGTGTGTGTGTGTGTGTGTGTGTATAGGCCATGCCAGCTGTGTTCCATATCGAGCTGAAACACGGAAACTTCACCTGGGTTGTAAAGAGGAAGGAAAAACACTTCATTGAGTTACATAGAGAGTTACTACGCTACAAAACCTTCATAAGGATTCCTTTACCCTCACGCAGGTTACACACTCACGCGTGCCCCGCCCACTCATACATTCCCCGCCCACTCATACATTCCCCACCCACTCATACATGCTCTTCACACTCACATTTGCTGCAAAATATCACCACAATCATCTAATCAGTCCGTACACCCTATTCACTACAGTACATTATGATATAAGGTTGTTTGGTGTTTCTCATGCTCTGTGTGTGTGTGTGTGTGTGTGTGTGTGTGTGTGTGTGTGTGTGTGTGTTACAGTCACACCATTCGCAGGAAGAGTATTGATAAGAGCGAGGTGCGGCAGATGCCCATTTTACCTCGTGGGGGGAGAGAGGAAATCACCCGGGACGAGCAGGTGTCCAGCAGACGAGTGAGTCACTCAGGATTTACACAGTAATCTAACACACACCTCATCCATCACAGATCAGTCAGTGCAGCTTAACGCCAGTCAACACTCTCGTTATCATTCATTAATCAATTAATCAATCAGAAACCGTAACTGATCACTAACCAAGCAGAGCCCTCAGTATTCTCCTCATCAATAATAACCCTGTTAAGCATGTCAATGTATTTTATTTTCTCACAACAATCAGATATACTTGTTATACTCGTTAATAATCAGACCCTCATTAACAGTCAGACCCTCGTTATCAGTGATTTTGCTAGTTAACTATCAGACCCTCATTAATAATCAGACCTTCATTATCAGTGATTTTGCTCATTAACAATCAGACCCTCATTAACAGTCAGACCCTCGTTATCAGTGAGTTTGCTCATTAACAATCAGACCCTCGTTAACAATCAGACCCTCGTTAACAATCAGACCCTCGTTAACAATCAGACCCACGTTATCAGTGATTTTGCTCGTTAACAATCAGACCCTCGTTAACAGACCCTCGTTATCAGTGATTTTGCTCATTAACAATCAGACCCTCATTAATAATCAGACCTTCATTATCGGTGATTTTGCTCATTAACAATCAGACCCTCATTAATAATCAGACCCTCGTTATCAGTGATTTTGCTCATTAACAATCAGACCCTCATTAATAATCAGACCCTCGTTATCAGTGATTTTGCTAGTTAACTATCAGACCCTCATTAATAATCAGACCTTCATTATCGGTGATTTTGCTCATTAACAATCAGACCCTCATTAACAGTCAGACCCTCGTTATCAGTGAGTTTGCTCATTAACAATCAGACCCTCGTTATCAGTGATTTTGCTAGTTAACTATCAGACCCTCATTAATAATCAGACCTTCATTATCGGTGATTTTGCTCATTAACAATCAGACCCTCATTAACAATCAGACCCTCGTTATCAGTGATTTTGCTCATTAACAATCAGACCCTCATTAACAGTCAGACCCTCGTTATCAGTGAGTTTGCTCATTAACAATCAGACCCTCGTTAACAATCAGACCCTCGTTATCAGTGATTTTGCTCATTAACAATCAGACCCTCTTAACTATCAGACCCTCGTTATACTCATTAACAATCAGAATCCTTGTTATCAATGATTTTGCTCGCTAACAATCAGACCCTCATTAACAATCAGACCCTCATTATCAGTGATTTTGCTCGCTAACAATCAGACCCTCTTAACTATCAGACCCTCGTTATACTCATTAACAATCAGAATCCTTGTTATCAATGATTTTGCTCGTTAACAATCAGACCCTTTTAACAATCAGACCTTCGTTATCAGTGATTTTGCTCGTTAACAATCAGACCCTCTTAACAATCAGACCCTCGTTAACAATCAGACCCTCATTATCAGTTGCTATACTCGTTAACAGTCGTAACTCTGTACAGGAAGTGATGTGTGTTGTGTGTGTTTTCAGAAACAGTTGGAGGATTACCTGAACAAACTGCTCTGCATGGCCACCTACCGCAAATACCACGCTACAGTAAGCACTCCTGCTAATGCTAATGCTAATGCTTCTGCTAATGCTAAACAGGCTAAACTCAACTCCTGAACTCTCTCCCTTGGTGTGTGCGTGTGTGCGTATGCGTGCGTGTGCGTGCGTGCGTGCATGTGCATGCGTGCGTGTGTGTGCGTGTGTGCGTATGCGTGCGTGTGCGTGCGTGCGTGTGTGTGTGTGTACGTGTGTGTGTGTGTGTGTGTCTGTGTGTTATACAGATGGAGTTTATTGATGTGAGTCAGATGTCATTCATTCATGACTTGGGCCCGAAAGGCTTGTGAGTAATGATATTAATAAACACAGTGTTTTAATTAACTACATTCATTAATGAATCCAATTAATTCAATGAATCACTTCCTGGTCAGAGAGGGGATGGTGTACAAAAGGTCAGGAGGTCACCGCATTCCCGGCATGAACTGCTGTGGGCACAGTCAGATCTGTTACCGCTGGTCCAAGAGGTAAACACACACACACACACACACACACACACACACACACACACACACACACATATGGATAGACGAGTGAATGGAGAGGCAGACAGACAGATGGATGAACAGAGAGTGAGACAGATGGACGGATTTACTGCACGTGTTCTAGATGAAGGTTAGTTCTGTGTAAATATTACTGGGTGTTTGTTGCTAATCTGGATTAAAGATGGCTGGTGATGAAGGACTCGTTCCTCATGTACCTGAAACCCGACACTGGCGCCGTGTCCTCCGTCCTCCTGGTGGACAAAGAGTTCAGCGTCAAGATGGACTTCAAACACACCGAGACCAAATACGGCGTGAGGATCGACAACCTGTCCAG
>CM042540.1:28761268-28788768 GCA_023630585.1 Cranoglanis bouderius
TGTAGCCTGTCTGTCTCTCTGATGAGTGTAACCTGTCTGTCTGTCTGATGAGTGGATGATTGGTGTAGCCTGTCTGTCTCTCTGATGAGTGTAACCTGTCTGTCTCTCTGTGCAGTGAATAATCAGTGGATGAACTACATCTCGTTCGGGGGGTTGAGGACACACGCGGAGTTGGAGGGGCGACTCGTCACTGAGCTCATTTACGTCCACAGCAAGCTGCTGATCGCAGACGACACCACAGTCATCATCGGTGAGAAACGGATCCAAACGGTGACGCAGTCGGAGACACTGATTTTACTTGATTTTTGCTTTTTAAATAAACTTTATTTTGTTAAAAATGGGTTTTAACTCTCTAAATCTGTGGAAATCAATGAGGGTCATGGGGGGGGGGGCACTTACTTACTTACTTACTTACTTACGGTGAGAACTTCTGGGTTCTCAGGTTCTGCGAACATTAATGACCGCAGCATGTTGGGGAAGAAGGACAGCGAGGTGGCCGTGATCGTGGAGGACACGGAGAAGGTGCCGTCGGTGATGGATGGACAGGAGTACCAGGCGGGAAAATTCGCCCTGCAGCTGCGGCTCGAGTGTTTCAAGTACGGCACACACACACACACACACACACACACACACACACACACACAGAGTTACAGTTATTAATATTAAAACAAAAACATTTAGAGCACAAAACTAAACAGTTTTACAAAGGGTTTTGAAGATGGAAGTTTTCTGAATTTTCAAAATAAAAGAAATTAAAACGTATCATCTCTAACAGGATCAGTGGGGAAGAGTAAAGACTTATCACCTTATCACCAGATGGGGGCGCCAGAGGGTCATAATAATAATTATCCCATAGCCTTGAACTTTTTCAACATCTTCTGGACAAAAAGTATATCGTGTATTTCTTTAACAAAAATGAAAAAATGACCAGCGATTGGTGAATTACAGTGGTGTAAAAGGAATAAAACACTCGGGTTAGTCAGTGTGTGTGTGTGTGTGTGTGTGTGTGTGTAAATAATCAGTGTGTCGTGTTTCCAGAACGATTCTCGGCGCCTTCACTGATTCCTCCATCGATGTGAGCGATCCAATCAGTGATCGCTTCTATAAAGAGGTCTGGATGACGACGGCGAGCCGAAACGCCTCCATCTACGAGAAGGTGTGTGTTATTTCTCACTTTAGTGGTCTCTCTCTCTCTCTCTCTCTCTCTCTCTCTCTCTCTCTCTCTCTCTCTCTCTCTCTCTCTCCCAAAATGGCAGAACCCACAGACTTTTGGTTAGCAGTTGGTTGTAATTACAGTGTAGTTTTAGTAATTCTGAGTGAAATCTGAGGGAAATGTTCCGGATGCTTCCGTTTCATCTCCATTCGCACTGCGTCTTCGCGCTGTCTGTATAACAGCTACATGCTAGCTTCCTTAAACGCCTCATTTATTAACTAGTCCATGTTTTGCAGTTGCCTAGCAACAGTGTTCTCACAGCCTTGCCCACTTGTCTTGTGTTAGCAAACACAATTTGAGTGAAACTGTAGCTGTAGAGTCTTTTCTAAGTATTTACTCGACACATCCGAGAGAAACGTTGACGTTCCGGACGTCTCGGTCTCATTTTCGCTCTCGTTTGGTCTTCACTCCGTTCTGTATAAAACACTAAACGGCTACATGCTACCGAAGTTGTTAACCGAAGTTGTTATTAGAGATCGACCGATATTTTCCCCTCTATTTAAGCATTTTTCCATAATCGGTTATCGGTTTTGTAATATCGGATCCACCGACGCCACCTTGTGGGCGTTTTGAGAATTGCGCGCAGGACCGCCATTGCCGCACTGCATCTGAGGGGAGACGATTCAGCAACAGTGTGCACAGGTAAAGTATACTTGCTTTGCTTTAATTAATAAACTTTATTTAACATAACAGCAGTTAATGTATAAATTAGAAGTGTTACATAAATGTTTGATATGTAGTTTAAGCAGCTTGGCGCTAAGAAATAGAGACAAACTCACGGAGTCACGCAATCCGTTTACCTCCTCGAAGCTTTTATTAAAATAGATTTTTTTAAAAAAGACACTTTAGTGGCAGTGCACTTTATTATTTTTTTTCTGCACTCTTTCAGATCCGTCTGTTTATTGGTGTATAAATAAGAGTTGTTTTGTTTTGTGTGCAAGGAGGAAGTGAAATTGACAAAACTGTTATAAATAAGTTCAGTGGTGTTATCATTGGGTCCAAAACAGACGTAAAACAATGAATAAATATCGGTTCTGTATATCGGATATCGGTTATAAAAATCAATATCGGTCGATCTCTAGTTGTTATCCTATATCTGAGTCAAACTAAAGTCAAGATTAATCGTAACTGATGTTAAAAATGTGAGAGACTCCAAATATAATTACAGATGTATTTATTTATTTATTTATTTTGTTCTGGAACGTCATCAAACAAATGTCTTTTATTCGTCTTTGTGCTGACGATGATGATGATGATGATGATGATGATGATGATGATGATGTCAGGGGGAAAAAAAGCTGGAATGAAATGTAAAGACCGTCACTATTTTTTTAACATGGTAAGTTAAGGTTATTAGCAGCTACCGTGCGCTAACTAGCGTCTGTAGTTCGCGGCAGTCGCTAAACGTTAGCTTAGAAATCAGCCATTATTCTTAATGTATTATTCTCCTTAATGCTTGTAATCGGCCTTTCATTTTATTTGTGTGTGTGTGTGTGTGTGTGTGTGTGTGTGTGTGTGTGTGTTGCAGGTGTTTCGTTGTCTTCCCTCCAGTTTGGTGAGGAATCTCCAGGAGCTTATGAGCTTCCAAACCAAAGCCGGTTTGGATAAAGAAGACCCGGCTAAAGCTCGGGAGATGCTGAAGAAGATCCGAGGCTTCCTGGTTCAGTTTCCTCTCGACTTCCTGAGCGAGCAAAACCTCATGCCTTCTGTCGGCACTAAAGGTGCGAGAAACTGCGAACATGCGAAAGTTAAAACGGTAAAATATAGACACATTCAAAAGGGCGTGTCGGAGAAGAGACGTTTCCGGGTGTTTTATTAGTTATCGAGTAAAGTTACTGAGTTCTTAGCACAGGTACACACTACAGACATGTTATGGTCATGTGACCTACTAATGCTCACAAGCCACACCCCCCTACAATAGGCACGAAGCAATCAGTGTGTATTAAAATGAGGTGTGTGTAGTGTGCATGGAATTTATAGTGTGATGAGTGTGGGTACGTGGTGAAGACACGCCCACCGATGTGATTTATACACGCATCATTTATCCCCTGTTTACTGAACACACACACACACACACACACACACACACACACACACACACACACACACACAGTTTGATCTTTTTTAAAATACTGTTTTATGTAAAGTACAGTGGGGGGAAAAAAGTATTTGATCCCCTGCTGATTTTGTACGTTTGCCCACTGACAAAGAAATGATCAGTGTATAATTTTAATGGTAGGTGTATTTTAACAGTGAGAGACAGAATAACAACAAAAACATCCAGAAAAACACATTTCAAAAAAGTTATAAATTGATTTGCATTTTAATGAGGGAAATAAGTATTTGACCCCTTCGACTTAGTACTTGGTGGAAAACCCTTGTTGACAATCACAGAGGTCAGACGTTTCTTATAGTTGGCCACCAGGTTTGCACACATCTCAGGAGGGATTTTGTCCCACTCCTCTTTGCAGATCCTCTCCAAGTCATTAAGGTCTCGAGGTTGACGTTTGGCAACTCGAACCTTCAGCTCCCTCCCCAGATTTTCTATGGGATTACGGTCTGGAGACTGGCTAGGCCACTCCAGGACCTTAATGTGCTTCTTCTTGAGCCATTCCTTTGTTGCCTTGGCTGTGTGTTTTGGGTCATTGTCATGCTGGAATACCCATCCACGACCCATTTTCAATGCCCTGGCTGAGAGAACGAGGTTCTCACCCAAGATTTGACGGTACATGGCCCCGTCCATCGTCCCTTTGATGCGGTGCAGTTGTCCTGTCCCCTTAGCAGAAAAACACCCCAAAGCATAATGTTCCCACCTCCATGTTTGACGGTGGGGATGGTGTTCTTGGGATCATAGGCAGCATTCCTCCTCCTCCAAACATGGCGAGTTGAGTTGATGCCAAAGAGATCTGACCACACCTGACCACAACACTTTCACCCAGTTCTCCTCTGAATCATTCAGGCAAACTTCAGACGGGCCTGTACATGTGCTTTCTTGAGCAGGGGGACCTTGAGGGCGCTGCAGGATTTCAGTCCTTCACAGCGTAGTGTGTTACCAATTGTTTTCTTGGTGACTATGGTCCCAGCTGCCTTGAGATCATTAATAAGATCCTCCCGTGTAGTTCTGGGCTGATTCCTCACCGTTCTCATGATCATTGAAACTCCACGAGGTGAGATCTTGCATGGAGCCCCAGACCGAGGGAGACTGACAGTCTCTTCCATTTGCGAATAATCGCACCAACTGTTGTCACCTTCTCACCAAGCTGCTTGGCGATGGTCTTGTAGCCCATTCCAGCCTTGTGTAGGTCTACAATCTTGTCCCTGACATCCTTGGACAGCTCTTTGGTCTGGCCATGGTGGAGAGTTTGGAATCTGATTGATTGATTGCTTCTGTGGACAGGTGTCTTTTATACAGGTAACAAACTGAGATTAGGAGCACTCCCTTTAAGAGAGATCTCCTAATCTCAGCTCATTATCTGTGTAAAAGACACCTGGGAGCCAGAAATCTTGCTGATTGATAGGGGATCAAATACTTATTTCACTCATTAAAATGCAAATTAATTTATAACTTTGAAATGTGTTCTTCTGGATGTTTTTGTTGTTATTCTGTCTCTCACTGTTAAAATACACCTACCATTAAAATTATACACTGATCATTTCTTTGTCAGTGGGCAAACGTACAAAATCAGCAGGGGATCAAATACTTTCCCCCCCCCACTGTATAAATAAATAAATAAATAAATAAAATACACAAGGATACGTAAAGAAACATTTGTACAAAGATAATAATAATAATTTTCTTTCATTTTCACCGCCAACTTTTATTTCAAACTCTGAATTAACACTGTAATATTTTTTGACCACGTTATCACAGCGTGAAAATTTCAGGACACGTTTGTACACGTAACTGCTTCTTAAAAATACTTTATTTTTCATTTTTCTTTAGAAGCCATGGTGCCTACTGAAATTTGGACCTGATGACGCCGACAAACATGAAGATGGTTAAAGATGAAGTGACTCATGGGGGCATGTTTCAAACAGTTCCTCAAAAAGTGCCTTGATGAACATCTGCGCTTTAGTTTGTAAGAAAAATGGCCAGTTGCAATCTGTTCGATTTCAGTGTTTACAGGAGGGACTGAGGGTCTGAGTGCAGAGAACAGAAAACTCTCTTTATTTCCGTGTAGGAGCAGGTCGCCTGGGCACGCGGCGTTTTAACCAAAAATGAATTAAGCGGCATCGTGTTCGGGTTCTTCAATGTTTGTCATACATTAGCACTTTTAGCCATCGTGCTAGTTTATCGATTTACCTGTGGAGCCAGAACTAGTGGAAACTAGACTAACGTTCACCTGTTCAGCCAATAATACAGCTAGCTAGATATCTAACTGAGGCTAACTAGCAAGTTAGTCATGTAAGCTCGATACAAAAGCTGTGAGCTGGTGTTACGTTAGCATGTTCATTTTAATCACAGAACGACTTGTGCATGTTAGCTACATTTTTAAACGACTTTCACGGAGTTTTGTTCAGGTAAACAAAGCCATAAGAGAAGGACACGTCTTAAATACAGTTTAATATCAGTTCTTAATAACTTGAGTGCACTCACACTTTTATACCTGACCTGCAAAATGAAACAAAATATGTCCATAATTTTTTTCCTTTCTTCTATAAACCCTGTTTGTATGTTTTTACTTTTCCCTGTAAATTATTCTCTGTAATTCACTATTTGGCGCATCTGTAGCATTTTTGCACACTTTTATTTCTTTGATTCGTTTTTGTTTCAGTCTGTATAAATCAATTAAACATTATTATATAATAATCTCCTGTGTTATAATTCATTATCTCTAAATTAATAAATGTGGGTCTCTTTTGTCAGTTGTGTGTACGCATAGTTTTGTGCGTAAACTGTAAAGTCTTTCAGCATGCAGAACTGAGCAGTGGGACACTGACTTCAGTAAGCTGCTGTGTCTGAGTCCCGAACACTAATTGGAAGGCTGTTCCATAACTGTGGGGCTTTGTAAGAGAAAGCTCTTCCCCCTTCTGTAGCCTTCACTATTCAAGGTACCAACAAATAGCCTGCACCTTTTGATCGAGGTAGGCGTGACGGATCATAAAGGACCAAAAGTTTACTGTGGCGCGAAGCCATTTAGAGCTTTATAGGCCAATAGTAGTATTTTATAATCAATGTGAGATTTCACTGGGAGCCAATGCAGTGTGGATAAGATAGGGGTGATGTGGTCATATCTTCTGGCTCTAGTAAGGACTCTAACTGGAGTTTGTTTATGCTCCTACTGGAACATCCAGACAGTAAGGCATTACAATAATCCAACCTAGAGGTGACGAAAGCATGGACTAATTTTTCTGCATCATGTAGTGACAATATATTTCTTATCTTAGTAATATTTCTGAGGTGAAAGAAGACTATCCTAGTAATATTATCTACATGGGCATCAAATGAAAGACTGGAGTCAATGATCACACCCAAGGTCTTTTACTGCTGCACATGATGAAACAGAAAGGCCATCCAGAGTTACTATGGAATCAGAAAACTTCTAGTAGAACCTTGAGGAACACCAAACGTTACCTCAGTGTGCATAGAGAAGTCACCATTTACATCTACAAACTGATAACGATCAGTCAAATAAGACCTGAGCCAGGAGAGGGCCGTTCCCTTAATGCCAACAACGTTTTCTAATCTATCAAGGAGAATAGTATGATGCATGGTGTCAAAAGCTACACTATAAGGTCCAGCAACACAAGTAAGGAGACATAACCCTGATCAGAGGCCAGGAGTAGGTCATTTACTACTTTAACCAGCGCTGTCTCTGAGCTATGATGAGGCCTAAATCCTGACTGATAAAAATAATAAAATAAATGAATAAATAAATGAATGTATTTAAATGGCTGGCTTATTTTCTTTCTTATTTATGTCTTAGACTCACAAAAAAGTACCAAATAAATACATAATTGTCTGTGAACGTCATCTTCTTAGACCATTTGACATGCAACACTTTGGGTACTGGACATATCAAAGGGGAGTTTTTTTTTTTTTTTTAAACCATTTATAGAGATTTAGGAGGCGTTTCTTTATGTAAATGAGCATGAGCATGAGCAGAGCAATTTAGAATGTGTGGGATGATTTGTCAACCTCCATTATGTAATATAAATACAAATTTCCTTATACATAATGGCAGTTAATTACTCACCTTCAAGGTGATAACAGTAACTCATCACACCGTCATTGATTATTTTCCTGTAAGAGCACCACACATAATGTTTTACTCAACACTTTCTGACCAATCAGAATCCAGCATTTACAGCACTGTAGTGGCTTATAAATTAAGTTGAAACTTATTTTATATATATATATATATATATATATATATATATATATATATATATATATATATATATATAAAATTTTATTTAATAATTTAATTTAATATTGTTTTATTTTATTTTATGTATACACATATACTTCATAATTAATTCTGTTCCTAATTTTATGTCATTTGTCATCTTCATCTCTGACTCTGATATTAGAATTTACTCTGTAGTGACCCAGCCTACGGATATGAAATATAATTCTGATTATATTCTAATTATATGAAATATAATAATTTCTGACCTCTTCTGCCTCGTGTGTGTTCAACATGAAAAGTAAAAATAAATAAAAGGAAATAATTTAGCAGAAACACCATGCAGTTCAAATCAAATCTGCTTTCTCCACCACCGGAAGAAAACTCGTGGGGTCAGTTATGAATTTAGTCTGAAATTCAAATTAGAGGAGCAGGAAGTTATTAAAATGAAAGCTATTTAAAAAGTCTTCCTTCTTCCTGGCTAAACTGGACAGTAATTCTGGATAGTCTGAGATTAGTCACACTTTTATCAGACTCCGGCTAAAAATTCATCCGTGTGTGACGTCAAGTCACGGATTTCACAATTAAGGACTGAAATCTGTGTCTTCCTCTAGATGGCGATCCAGACAGCAATTCCAGACGCAGGAACATAATTGGCCTACGTGCAGTTTCACAATTTGTGTAGCCAGAAATAATCGTAGGGTTCTCCACCTTCATGCCATATGGGCCATATAACACTGAACATCTTCTTACATTTCTGGGGGGGTCTTCAAGATGTTTTGTTCGAGCGTGAGCCGCAGGACCATCAGCAGGCAGTACAACCTGTCTATGCTGTGGTTTGGGAAAATGTCAGCTTTCACCGTGGTGTCCGGATACGCGAGTGGTTCAACGTCAACCAGCAATTCATAGATGATTTCCTTCCACCATACAGCCCTTTCCTCAACCCAGTAGAAAAGTTTTTCTCTGCGTGGTGGTGGGAGATCTATGACCGAACCTATATACCAGGGAAAATCTCTTACAGGCAATGGAACCGGCTGATCCTGCTGCTCACACTCAAACAAAACATCTCGAAGACCACCCAGAAATGTAAGAAGATGTTGAGTGTCATATGACCCCAGGGTTGCATGATGGCAGAGATTCATGACGGTTATTCATGGCTGTACAAATTGCCACCAATTCCACCTTCATGTAGTAGTCTACAAAAATTCTACAAAAAAGGAAAATGCACTTACAAATGTATACATACAGTAAAAATAGAATTGGACATGACTTCTATGCGTAAACTGTTGTATGATAAGAAAGGTCCTGCTTCCCTCATTGTCATTCCATGAACATGTACATTGCTCGAATCCCATGTGAAATTACTGTTCTTGGTCTCACTCTTCCTCGTCCTCTTCCTCGTCGTGCCTCTCGGATTGTTCCGTTCCATCGTTGATGTCAACCTTCATCCCACCTGTGCCACCTGTGCACTCTGAACTGTATTATACTTTGTGGTTTGTTCACATAATTAGAAACAAGTGTAAACAATGACTAAAGTGTTTAACTTTAGTCGCTCGTGATTAGCGTTTTGCAACACGAACGCATCACATTGCGAAACGTGGTTTAATGAGTGGGAATGTGTTTAGAGTTTTCCAAAAAGACTGGATGAGATTTGCAAATGGCATCTAACTACCTGAACTTGTGTAAGGTTTTGCCAAAATAGTGATCGATCCGACAAATGAGTTTAGGTCACTGAGCATTTAGTTCAGAGAATGGGGTTTAGTGTTTTAGCAATTGAGGAAAAACTGTAAAGGCTTTTGCTTTTGAACTACTTTATTTTTTACAATATGCAAATGTTAAATATACTGTATTACTTGCAGTACTTACAGTATACAATATTTTCACTCCATCTTTTGATGTAGCGTCTAATGAATGTCTAATCCGTAGTGTTCATACTGTATATCGTCCAGCTGTGTGTACGATCTGAAAGCATCGTTTGATTTTGAGCTCAGATGAAATGGTTTTGAGGCGACTGTTTCATATTGCCAGAAGAGTCGGCTTCTGCACGTGCTCTTCTTATATATTCTTACCAGATATCACTATATCCGACTGCGTGCTCATGAAAATAACTAAATCAGTTCATTCACATGGAAGCAGACAAAAAGAGTTTTAAAAAAAAATATCCTAAGGACTTAAAAACCTTACGAATTAAATTGCTGAATGTGTGAAACATATGAAATATACTACTACTACTACTAATAATAATAATAATCATAATAATAATAATAATAATACAGCTACTATTAGTACTGTAATGGAATGTTTTGTTCCTAATTTGTTTCTTCCTTATTAAATATCTTATTTAATTTTATAATACTGTACAAGAACGAGGCTCTAAACAGAGTTCCCTATTAGAAAAACTCTAAAAATCGCTCATTTAAAAATAACCCAATTTGTGTCCGCAAAAATGGAAAAAAAGGAAGATTTTTTTGGTTATAAAATTAACAAATTTATTATGAATAACTATTCCAAAGTATTAGTTTGCTACCTTTTTCTTTTTCTCTCTCTTTTTTTTTTTTTTTTACATTAAATACACATGTTAATTTTACACAATAAAAATAGGTACAACATTGTATTTATATATTATATTTATTCAAAATGTATTTGATACAATTATGCAAAGCACACACATAAAAAGTATGGTATAATATAATACTAAATATACTAAATTATACATTTTAGTTATGTATCCAGCAAACCAGCTGCACTATGCATGTGTAAAATATCATTTAAATAATCAAATGGTTAATGGTCCCGGGGATATTACAAATTTTCACACACGAGATCACAAGACTCACATGATCCCGAGGTCCAGAGAACGGAATCAGAGTGATTCACTCGGTTAATCACACACACACACACACACACACACACACACACACACGCTCAGACTCATTGCTAGTTTTTAAAATGAATCGTACGTTGTGTACAAGGGTGAGTCACATGAGAACATTAATTTGTGTAGGTCTCATTGTTCATTGCAAATCGGTGTCACTACAGTGTATCGGGTTAAAATTAGCAGTAGAAGGAGGCGATTTTAAAAACTAGACAAGTACATTTTCATTTTTGTGACTACAAATTTAATCTACTGTTTCTCTAATTTATGCTGCATTTTTAAGGTTTTCATTTGACTCACCTTTATATGAAAACCATAGCTACCACATACAGAGTCCTCCGCTAATATCGGCCCCCTCGGTAAATATGAGCAAAGAAGGCTGTGAAAAATTGTCTTTATTGTTTAACCTTTTGATCTTTTGTTAAAAAAAAAAACCTACAGGCCTCTCTTGCATCAATAAAGATCACTGTTCATGACTCCACTATCAGAAAGACAACGGGCAAAAATGGCACCCATGGAAGAGTGGCGAGGTGAAAACCACTGCTAACCCAGAAGATCTCATCTGAATTTCGCCAAAACACACCGTTGTCATGCTCAAACCTTTTGGGAGAATGTTCTGTGGACCGATGAGTCAAAAGTGGAACTGTTTGGAAGACAGGGATCCCGTTACATCCGGCGTAAACCAAACACAGAATTCCACAAAAAGAACATCATACCTACGGTTAAGCATGGTGGTGGCAGTGTGATGGTGTGGGGATGCTTTGCTGCTTCAGGGCAACTTGCAGTAATCGAGATAAACATGAATTCTGTTCTCTACCAGAAAATCCTAAAGGAGAATGTCCGGTCTACAGTCCGCAAGTTGAAACTCGATCGCAACTGGATTATGCAGCAAGACAATGATCCAAAGTATAGGAGTAAGTCCACCTCTGAAAAGTTTTGAAGTGGCCTAGTCAAAGTTCCGACTTGAACCAATTGAGATGCTGTGGCAGGACTTGGCAGTTCATGCTGGAAAACCCTCCAGTGTGGCTGAACTAAAGCAGTTCTGTAAAGAAGAGTAGGCCAGAATTCCACCACAGCGCTGTGGAAGACTGATCTCCAGTTATTGGAAGCGTTTGGTTGCAGTTATTGCTGCTAAAGGTGGCACGACCACATTTTTTGTTTATCACATGGGTGATAGGTGTTGGATATTTTTGTTGCTTCATTAAAATAAATAAATAAAAAAAACTGTATTGTTTTATGTTGTATTACGTTTGAAGATCTAAAAGTATTTAGTATGTGATATACACAAAAACAGAAGAAACCAGGATGGGGGCAAATACTTTTTCACAGCACTGTACTTGTGTATAAAGTAATAAACTACTTCAGTTTCAACGGCTTTGTGTTCTATCCAGTGACAGTGCAGCAGCAAAACTGACCCAAATGCTGTACTGTTTCTACCCTGCTGAAAAAAACTATAGAAACCATTACAGAAATTTGAATGGTTTCCACTACAAATACCATTAAAACCATTAACAAATGTAGTGTGTAGTAGTTTATAAGCATTTAATGGTGGTTTCCACTAGACATAAACATGCCACCAATAGAACCCAACACATTACCAGTAGAGACCCACAAGGACCATTATAGTTTCCATTAAAACCAATACAATTCCTGGTATAACCATTAAAGCCATTAGAATTTCTGTAATGGTTTCTATTGGGGTTTTTTCCAGCAAGGAATTGGGAAAAAATTAACCAAATTCTGAACTGCAATTATATTAACTACCCAAATGTTGGGATAACATAATATGAAATAAGCCAGCAAAATGGCCCAACTCCCTCAACCCAGTGATTGGGTTATGTAAAAAAAACAAAAAAAAAACATTGTCCAGTGGTTTGTAATTTTATTTATTTTTTTTTAGGGATGAACCAAATGACCTTAGGACCAAGTTCCCTTGATGCATTAAACCTAGGGTGTATGGAGCCGAGGGAGCTGAGATACACTCCCGATACACACACCATATGGAGACGCTGAAGTTAATAATTTATTCAACAGTGTGGAAAACATGATATGGCCATGGAGTCATTGTGAAACTGAATCTAAAAACCTGTATCAAAGTTCAAGATCTGGCACACTCTAACTGATTTAACATCATGTTATTTAACACCCATTTATCATATTTACTCATATAGTTTCTCCACCATAACAGCTTTCATCACGCTGAAGAAATGGTGGAAATTTCCAAACCCACGCCGGGGTACAACAAAACAACACACCAGCCCTGCTCCGGCTTGCTCAGAAAAACACACAATGTACAAAGTAGAAATGTACCTGTGAGTACAATTACCATACACACACACACACACACACACACACACACACACACACACACAAAAAAAAAAAAAAATGGTTTGTGTATGTTTTCGCCACTGGTTGTTTAATAAAAGTGTAACTCGACACCTTTGTCACCAACACATTGGTTTTTTTTCTTTTTTGTTTTTGGTTCTTCTATATAAATCAAATCTAGGAATCTCCCACGGATAATTTAACTCCATTTATAAACCCAGCAGTGCTGAGAGGAGAGTTCTTCTTGTCGTTGAGATGAGCAGCAGCAAGTCAGCACTTGTATGACATCAGAACATCAGATAACAGTTGAATGTGCGTTGCCAATCCAGTGTGTTTAATTTCCTCAGTACAAAGTTACAGTCAGAGCTACTGAGTGACTCAGACGTCACATACTGGTTTTATCACAGGTGAAACAACACCACAGCTCTGTTTACGACGCTGTTTATTTAAAGACCTCACTGACAAGCACAATCCACTGTATGTCAATAATAAACATAATTACCATAAAATACTTCATTTTTATTGTTTGTTATGCTTATATTTGATCTGATCATTTCTCATAATGCGTGAATAAAGTAGGTTTTTACCCAGATTTCTACTAACCATAGCTCTGTGACCAGTGGAATCTCAAGCTCAATTTTTTTAAAGCAGAATGTTACTATGGAGGACTTATTTCTGTGAAAATTTCAGGTTCGTATCTGGTCCCCCACCAGAGATATCCAACCCGAAAGCGGGGGGGAATTTAAAAAAAAATTTAACTTTCTTGCCCCCATGAAGAAATAAGAGAAGTCTTAAACCTGAAATGTTCTGCATGCACACTATACTTACCCAGGTACCCCCTAAAAAAAAGTTAAGATTGAGACTCGAACCCTTCCCATTATAAATTGACCCTACAAGTGGAACTGTGAGCAATCTTGAGCATTACATTTGGACTTAAGTTTTGAGGAACAATGTGCAAAATGTTTATATATTTTATATATAATTTGTTGTGGGTCAGGACACAAAGATGGCCGTCATAGTTGAACAAAGTAAAATAAAAAAATAAAATAAAATAAACATATACATAGAAGAAATAAAACATGGTCAAGCAACCTGGAGTTGGAATGACCCTCAGGTTGGAGACTGTGTCAGGGACATTCCATCTCAGGTGGTCCAATAATTGTAAAGTTGGGTGCTTGACTTTTTAATTTTTCTATTTTTTGAGTGATTATCTCTATGAATTGGCATTGCAAAAGTTTATTTTTATTTTTATTTTTTAATTTATTTTACTGGGTTTAACTATGACTGCCTTTTTTGTTTCATGGCACACAACAAATTTTGATTATACAGCTGTTTACGGAAACCTCGTATCTCGGCTCAGGATGGTCTGAGCTCCTTGGAACAACAACTGATCTATATATATATATATATATATATTACATACATTTTGCACATTCATGTTCCATAGACTTAGAACTTAAGTTCAAATGTAATGCTCAAGATTGTTCACAGATCCTTTTCTAGGGTCAATTTATAATGGGAAGGGTTCAAGTCTCAGTCTTAATTTTTAGGGGGTACGTGGGTAAGTATAGTGTGCATGGTTTCAGGTTTGAGAGGTTTGAGAAAGTGCAGTTCTAGGGCTAGTAGAAATCTGGGGAAAGGTCTACATTATTCATGCATTATGAGAAATGAACAGATGAGAAATAAGCATAACAAATAATAAAAATGAACAGTATTTTACAATAATTATGTTTATGACTGATATACAGTAGCTTATACCTGTCACTGAGGTGTAAAATATTACTACATTTGATACTGGCAACATTGAGGCATGATCTATCACAGGGTTCTTCAAATAAACAGCTGCCGTTTTTAACATGCCTGAGAGTCGGTGGATCAATATGTTATAATCAACCGTGACAAAAGCTGCACTGACATCAAGTTAAACAAAAATGGATGATTTATCAACAGCGAATGATTCAACGGTGAGGTCTCTGTCCTGAAATGTGTCTGAAAACCTGACTGGAATTTTTCCAAAAAATTGTTTGCTTAAAATGTATTCGGCGAGTTCTTGCTTTAAAGAGCAGTTTAGACACCGATCTAAAATGACTAGGGTCTAGATTAGCTCTCATTAGCGGTAGCTTCTCCATAGCAATCCTTACATTATAGGAGTTTATAGCAGCTAAAATATCCTCTATAGGAATAGGGGCTAAATTACACGTCCCTAAACCTCGTCACATCTCTTTATTAATGATTTGTCTAATCGTAATTATTATTATTATTATTATTATTATTATTATTATTATTATTATTATTAGTAGTAGTAGTAGTAGTAGTAGTATTTTAAACACATTTATATACTTCTGTAAAGCTGCTTTGGGACAATGTCTATTGTTAAAAGCGCTATACAAATGAACTGACCTTGAACTTGAACTTGAACACTACAAAGTCATTGCATAATTTATCAGATTAGACAAACATAACTTTGTTTTTTATAGAAGCAGGAAATATCTTAGTTAAGAATTTCACAGCGAACTCACTGCTGTGTTTTGGGTTTTATAATCTGGTAGCCATTTCCCCAAAAACAACAACGTTTCAGGTTTGAGACTTCTCTTTTTTTTTTTTTTCACAGGGGCGAGAAAGTGCAATTTATAAAAAATTTCCCTCACTTTCGGGTTGAATATCTCTGGTGGGGGACCCAGATACGAACCTGAAATAATAATAATTTTCACAGAAATAAATCCTCTATAGTACTATTCTGCTTTAAAATTTTTGAGTTTGAGAATCCACTGGTTTCAGAGCTAGGGCTAGTAGAAATCTGGGGAAAAGCCTACCCTATTCATACATTATGAGCAATGAACAGATGAGAAATAAGCATAACAAATAATAAAAATGAACAGTATTTTACAATAATTATGTTTATGACTGATATACAGTAGCTTATACCTGTCACTGAGGTCTAACATGTTACTACATTTGATATTGGCAACAGTGAAGCATGATCTATCACAGGGTTCTTCAAATAAAGAGCGTCATAAACAGAGCTGTGGTGTTGTTTCTCCTGTGATAAAAGCAGTAAGTGACTACGTCTCAGAGGTTTTATAATCCAGGTTTTATGACTGAGATGCCTGAACTGATGAATCATCATAATCATGAAAACGCTCGTCCAAATGGCTTCATCAGTCCTACGGAATTGAGAAAAATTTAAACAGAATCTCTCTTAATTTCTGCTCTATCTCTTTAGAGCGATTACTCAACACGCTAACACGAGGTGCACATCACGTGTTAATAGTAAATGAAGGCAAAGCAACGATTATCCACATAATCTACATAATATTCAGTTTGAGGCTAAATAAAAAGAACTTTATCACTCGTGTCTGTGACCAGACCAATCTAGCAAAGATTGTCCCTATTATCGGTATATATGAGGCTCAAGACTACGATAAACAAGTCTTAATCTTAATGCATATAACAATACGCGTATACCTGGAAGCATTCATCTGTGATTACTCACGAGAGAAGGAAAACAACAGGAAGGGTTTTAATCGTGTCAGTAATAAACTATGTTGATGTCATAACCATAAACATTGATCAGGGACACCTACCATACAGGCCACTCTGAATGGGTGTGCAATTACTGACTGTACGGATTATTGCTCCGCCGTTCAACGTATGAGCGTGGGTTTGTTTTGTTTTCTCACTGCACGTCATGAAATGAACCGAATGTCTGATGTGCATGTGCAGTAGATGTATGGTATTGTTGCATTACGCCAGTGATGCTTTAGCCCCAGAGACACGTAGCGCGTGTCTGACGACGTGCACAAAGTGTGGAAAAATAATGTAACTAGGACTGTCCCATGTTACACATATAAAGAAAACACATACTCTTTACAAAACTGGTCTCTCCCGTCTCTGCCAGCTTTCCTTTGAAATCGGATGAAGGAAATTCACCAGAAGTCGGTCCCGCCTCTTTCTCTAAGGCACAGTAAGACAGATTAATGACGCTGTCAAAACAATGACTCAACTTTATCAGGTGCATTTATACTGCCAATGTTCATCATACAGCATGTGGATTCTGAGAATAATAAAATAATGAACTTCTGTACAACTGTAATAAATGGTTGTTAGGAGTGAGTACACTGTCACAGACATTTATGATTACACTGATGGGAAAACAGCACCAACGTTCCAGAACTTTATGCCCCTGAACCCGACCGACTTTTATCTACAATAGTATCTAGCAAAAAATAAGAATAAAAAAAATCACACTCAACCAAACACGTGTTCAGTCCAGACTTGATTGAAAGCTGCTTTAGTATCTGCATTTTTTTTTCTTTAATAAAACCCCAGCATGCATCACCTTCCAGGCCTCCTTCAGCATCATCACACTCAAACCTTCATTCAGGCCGCTGTTCACTCAATAGCAAACTACTACCCACACACAGATGACTGTTAGCTATCTACAGGATGATCGGTTCACTCACAGCGATGCAAATACAGCTCCCTCTGAAAGTATTGGAACAGCAAGACCAGTTCTTTTGTTGTGCTATACACTGAAGACATTTGGGTTTGAGATCAAGATGAATAGCATCTATCTATACATCTAGACGTGTTAAACAACTTAGAACATGACACCTTTGGCGACAGACCACTCAATATTTAGGTGGGCTAAAATGTCGGAACGTGTGACTGACAGGTGTTTCGAGTATCTCAGGTGTGCCCTTAGAGTTAGAGTGATTGTTTAATAGCTCTTAACGTCTACTCTTGGTTTGAGCCCTGGGTTTCGCCTGTGAAATGTTTGATGTTTCGAACATTGTTCGAATGGGACGTTTTGGATCATTCATGGCCAGCCGGCAGGCAACGGAACACATTTGTCTGGGTGGGAGGGGCATTCTCTCTCTTCCCTGTCAATCACAGCGACATTAGAATTTCCCTAACCCTAACCCCCCCCCGCCCCCCCCAAAAAAAAAAAAAAAGAAGTACAGAATGAATAACTATAAAATGTAAATGTGTCCTGAACAACAATAACCGCACGATTTGACCAAAGTATTTTTGTATTTTGAAAATTGATTTGTATTTC
The DNA here is from genome assembly GCA_023630585.1 of Cranoglanis bouderius. Taxonomy (NCBI): domain Eukaryota; kingdom Metazoa; phylum Chordata; class Actinopteri; order Siluriformes; family Cranoglanididae; genus Cranoglanis; species Cranoglanis bouderius. Next base: position 28,779,091 of record CM042540.1, read on the forward strand.
CACAGTAATCATCGTTGTTTTGGTTCCTGATGAAGAACCTTGAAGAACACATGGTGAATCATAAATAGATCAAAGCTTTTCTTAAGTGCAGTGGTGTGGAACCTTTTACAGCGTTGTTAATAAATATTTGATTAGAGATCAAAGTTCAAAGAGAGCCTTTCAATAATCCAGACTGCTGCCAGATTTGCAGGCCAGCTTTTATAGTATTATCTTTAGACAGGATAGGCATGAGTTTAACTAAGTTGCGTAAATGGCAAAAGAACTGCCTAAAATGCCTTTAATTTTTTTTTTTAGATTGGGAACCATGTAAAGAATGTTGTTATTACTAGATTTCCAATTGCGCCAGATTTATCAGATCTAGACAGATACCTCAGATATTTCCAGTATTCGTTAACATCACAGTTCATTACGAAACATTCAGAATATTGTACCAGGTAATTAATTTTGCTTAAGGGCTACTAATATATACAGTTATGTATCATGGGTTTTACGCGTTAGAGAAAGAATCAACCCTAAGATGAATCATTGTGGAACTCCATTAGTGACATAATTTATTATATGTAACTTCCTCGTGTTGACAAACAGCTGCCGTTTTTTAACATGCCTGAGAGTCTGTGGATCAATACGTTATAATCGACTGTGAGAAAAGCTGCACTGACATCAAGTTAAACAAAAATGTGTCTGAAAACCTGACTGGAATTTTTCCAAAAAATTGTTTGTTTAAAATGTATTCGGCGAGTTCTTGCTTTAAAGAGCAGTTTAGACACCGATCTAAAATGACTAGGGTCTAGATTAGCTCTCATTAGCGGTAGCTTCTCCATAGCAATCCTTACATTATAGGAGTTTATAGCGGCTAAAATATCCTCTATAGGAATAGGGGCTAAATTACACGTCCCTAAACCTCGTCATGATTTGTCTATTCGTAATTATGATTATTATTATTATTATTATTATTATTATTAGTAGTAGTAGTAGTAGTAGTAGTAGTATTTTAAACACTACGGATTAGTCGGATTAGACAAACCTTGTTTTTTTATAGAAGCAGGAAATATCTTAGTTAAGAATTTCTCAGTGAACTCGCTGCTGGGTTTGAGCTTTGTGCTCTGGTGGTTTTCTTTCCTTTTCAGTTGATTTCTTGAGAAACTTCTATCCAGAACAAGTCTTCTTCTCTTAATTAACTCTTGTCAAAACAAAAGAGACGAAAGTGTTTCAGTTTGCGTCGTTCACAGGTGGCTGTATTCAGGGTGAAATAAAATACTGTATATGTAGATATTAAATAAAGCACAATTTCAGTGATGTACAGTTTAGTTTAGGATTATTATACAAATCAGGAGAAGGTAAAGATGCAAACATACCATGAACAGTAGCCAAATAAACAGATAAACAGGGTCTGTCAACAACAACAACAACAACAAAAATGAACAAAGGTTAGGTTACTAATCACGCAACCTTTGTTCTTTGCTCCAAACTCAATCTGGTAGCCATTTCACCGAAAGCAACAACAAAACTGTTAATAGCTAATAGTTAATAATAAAAAGAAAATAGCCTGTAAAGAAAAATGTTCTGAAACATGAAATCGATGTTACTGACTGCTACAGATCTGCTGTGTGATCCGTTCAGTCAACATGTCCAGGCCTGAGCGAGAGCCTGTTCGATGGATATCTATATTCCATACTGAGTATCTCACCCACTGTGCTGTGATGAAATGTGTGATAGTGACTGTCTGTTATTCTTGACCTTTCTGATAGTGAAAAGGTCAGGAATGAACCTTTAATCATTCAGGAAACACCATACGTCCTCTCCGTCTAAGACCCCATAACACTTTCGCTTTCTTTGTACGGCTTTATACCTAACTGTCTTAGTAAGCTTTGTTCGTTCGGCATCACTCTAGTTTATGTGTTTACCCGAGAACGGTTCTCCAACTGGTACTGTAGCTTAGTTTTAACATAAAGAGACTAGTGTGCACACAACGACATAGCTCGCTAGAAATTCAGCTAAGGTTGTGAAGTCGTGTTACGAAAGCCAATTAATGGAAATGTTCGAATCCAGATACATCTGTAAGAGGAGGAGTGGTGGATCAGTCCAGTGGTTAAGGCTCAGGGCTCCTGATTGGTTGCTTTGGATAAATGTTTTATTTTTTAATGTTAGCAAGAGATGTGTTATTTACTTACTTCTGTAACTAGCAGTTTGATCATCCATGTTTGGGACAGTTTTGGGCCTGTAAAGCTGCAGCATACAAATATATTCTATACAAATGTACACCTGTGAAGAGTGCACTTGTTCTTAAAAAGGATAAGCCAACATGAAGATCAGAGAGCTCTCTATGGGAGAAAAGCAAGCCATTTTGAAGCTGAGAAAAGAGGGAAAATCTATCAGAGCTATTGCATAAACATCGTGGATAGCTAATACAACCAGTGGTGTACTGAGCAACCAGACATGGAACAGGTCAGCAAAGGAAAACAACAGCAGCTGATGGCAGAAACATTGTGAAAGCTGTGAAGAAAACCCCCAAAACTACAGTCACTGACATCACCAGCAACCTCCACAGGACAGGGGTGAAGGTATCACGATCCACCGTTCGAAGAAGAATTTGAGAGCAGAAATATAGACACCAAACCACAAGATGCAAACCCCTCATCAGCAGTAAGAATCGGAAAGCCAGATTGGAATTCGCAAAGAAATACAAAGTGATGGAAAGGCCAAAGAGTGGAGAAAGAAATTATCTGTTCATGATCCAAAACATATGAGCTCATCTGTGAATCATGGAGGAGGTAGCGTCATGGCTTGGGCTTGCATGGCTGCTTCTGGAACAGGATCACTGATCTTTATTGATGATGGAACTCATGATGGTAGCAGAAGTCTACAGGAACATTTTGTCTGAACATTTACAGAGAAATGCATTCGAATTAATCAGGAGGAACTTCATCATGCAGCAAGACAACTGCATGATGGAAGGTTTTAGACTGGCCAAGTCACTCACCAGACCGTAACCCAATTCATGCATCATGCATTTCACCTCCTGAAGAGGAGGAGACTGAAGGAAACAAACTACAACTGAAAGATGCTGCAGTAAAAACCTGAAAAAGCTTCACAAAAGAAGAAACCAGCAGTTTGGTGTCAGTGCATTCATTTACGTTAAGACTTATCTGTTCCAATACTTTTGCTCACCTAAAATAATTGGGTGGTCTGATACCAAAGGTTTTAAGTTTTAAGTTGTTTAACACATCTAGAGTATATATATATATATATATATATATGGTTGTGAACATCAATTAGTTTTCCTTTGACCTTCCATATGCTTTCTTCATGCAGGTGTGTTTGGAATGAGGACCACGATGTATAATTGTGTGTGTGTGTGTGTGTGTGTGTGTGTGTGTGTGCCTGTACTCAGACGAAATTCCAGTGAAGTGAAGCTGTTGGGTGTGCGGGTGTGTGGGTGTGTGTTTGGAGGAATCACTTGAGAAAATCAGCCACAAGAATCTTGTGGATTCATGTCACTTCCAGAGAAGGATGGAAAAAACTAAGCAGTTAAAAAAATACAATACAACAAAAATTTCAAAGGAACTTCTACAGCAATTGTTCTCATTCTTACTTTCTAAGCCTTTTCATTTGATCTTTTCTTCATGTTTTCTCTGTGAATTTCATTCCAAACTCAGACTTTCTCCTGTTGTGATCCAGTGTAGGAAATAATTCTAAAATGATAAAGGAAACCAGTCTAAGTTAGAACTGTAAATATAAACGATTTTAACAGATCTAATATTATTGCGCAACACATTATATAGTCTATCAGTGTGATACTGCGATGTCACAGGAGGCCATGATATTTAAATGCACTCTCTAAACCTACGGCTAATTTAAATGTTTAATTCACTACTAAATAATAACAGTTTGAACCAGATGACTCTCTTATTAGTTGTATACAGCTGAACATGTATTATTATTATTATTATTATTATTATTATTATTATTATTATCATAACGATGTTAAAACATATTTTATTATCATGTTTTTGTGCATTAGTTGCAGAATTTACTGCACTGAACTTCTGAAGAAGTTTATGGAGTTAACCAATAACTCGTGCTTTTCCAGTTTAAACGCCACGCCTCCTTCTGTCACAGCAATATAAACCTCTCCTCCTCAGGTTTCTGCTTCAGATTATGATCCGAAATAAACCGAAAGGACACAACAGCGGTGGAAAAGCCTGCAATATATTTATTTATTTACTTATTTAACTAATAAATATTACTGTTTTTTTTTTTGGTTTTTTTCGGCGTGTTTTTGCTTTTTCCCCCTTTTTTGTTTGTAAAAATGGCAAACGATTCTTCATCTCTGGATAAAATCGACTTCTCGTCTCTCAAGGTCAGCTCAGTTCACTTTATTTATTTATTTATTTATTTATTTATTTGTGGTGCGGTTTTGATGATTGTGTGGGAATTAATTCATTTGTTTGTTTGTTTATATAATTTATATAATTTCTTTGTTTTTTTAATATAAAAATATGATGACTTTGCTCTAAGAATTGAAACATCACTTACAGCACCAACAAATTACCTGTCTGTCCGTGAGTATAGGGTATAAGGGCCATGTGTCGGGACATGGATAAGGGTTTTAATGTTTAGAGCTGAAGCTAGTGTTTAGTTTGAATGAGTTAGGGATTAGGGTGTAGGGTGTAGGGTGTCTGGTTGGAGATGGGTTTGAGATGAGCTTGTACCTGCAGCCTGGTAAAAGGCAATCATGTCGTGTATGTGGGTCAGAGTTGTCCCTCACAATCTGATATGAGCAAAGAAACCAAAACAAAGCCAGAGACCGAGACAGTTGGAGAGTGAGACGTTAAAAGCTATGTCCACCGTTAAAAGCGGTAAACAAATAAAAGTTGCGAGTCGAGGAACTGCTTCGGTTTTAGAGCCTTCCTCCTGTTCATATTCAAAGTCAAAGTTATGTATCTCTGTGAGATGATTAATGGGATTAGCATTAGGGTTAGGTGGAAGGTTCAGGACTGTATTTAAGGCTAATGTTTAGACTCTAAAGGGTTTTGAGGAACACTGCGTTCTCACACACTTTCTCTGTAAACGCACAACACGGAGCCACAATTTCAGCAACATGTCAGTTGAGATTTTCACTAACAAGGCGAGCACTACCGTAAGCCGAGCACATAACGCGTAAATTAAAAGCAAAAGTGATGCACATGGACGTTAGGTGGGCTGCAGGCTCTACAGGTTGTCCACTACGATTTCTCATTGGAACAAAACAAAAATAAATAAATGCTGTACAGGAAACGCACACGAGTGACAACATTAATGGACGCTACATGCCCACACAAGTCAAGTCCACGACAGGCTAAGCTATGACCTGTATCAGCAAGTGTGTGTGTGTGTGTGTGTGTGTGTGTGTGTGTCTCTGAGATGCTGTGTGTGTGTGTATTAAATGTGTGTATTATCATTGATGTCATGGATTCTGTCTTTAGGACCCTGAGGGGATCTTCGGACTAGTACAGATGGTGGGAAGCGGCTCATACGGGCAAGTGTTTAAGGTAAAAAAAAAAAGTGATATTGTCTTACTTCTTACAGTGTGATGTGTGTGTGTGTGTGTGTGTGTGTGTGTGTGTGTGTGTGTGTGTGTGTGTGTGTGTGTTGTTACTGGACAAACTGAGAAGTGTGATACTCTGAAAACTGCCACATTCCTTCATAAAGTTTAGGCAGGGACTCTAACTGAAAATGTATATATATTTATATATATATAAATAAAATCATATATACAGTATATATAGACTCTACAATACAGAATTATTTTATGCAGATTTAGTTTATTTCAGTAAAGAACCTGCAGGCACGGGGGTAGTTCATGCTGTGGTTAGTTCCAGCTTAGTGTTTAAAGGTTTAGGATTAGAGCTGGTGTTAATGTTAGGGCTGAATGAGGTAGTGCTCGGGGCTGAATTTGGCCTTCAGCCATGTTTCTCTGAGTTTGAGTGACAGCAATAATGTGTGCGTGTCATTTTTATTTGCAGTCTTGGTAGAAGAGTGAAAAGGCGAATACAAACATGTCGTGTGATCGGCCCTGAGATTTGATCCGAGTTCCTCAGAATCTGCTGAGAACAAAGGAACAAAAAGAAAACTAGAGCGAGAGCTCGAGGGCAAGGCAGGTAGAGAGAAAGAGACGAAATTCTCTGGAAATATTTGAAAGGATAATTGCAGTTCTAACAACCTGAGCATGTTTATGAAACTTATGAGGAACCGATTTGGCTAATAGAGCATTCTGCTGACGTTACATTTTTATAACTGCGCTGTGTTAGTTTGGTAAAGCCAGTTTATTGTCCGACTGAAAACATCGATTCTCATCGATCGCAAGTTTTTAGAACGTTGCAGGAATCATTTTAAAGCTCCATGGCAAACAGCTGCTGCTTTTAGGTTAGCAGAACATTGGTTCTACGTATTGAAAGCATTACAGTCCAGACAATATCCCGAATATCACCATATCACCGTTCTAGGGATTTTTATTTGTTTATATAGATATATACAGAACTGTGCAAACGTCTTAGACACCATATTTTTTTTAGTACAAACTTTGTTATAGGTTTTATTAGTTAGTTAATAGTACATTATTGAGTCAGTACAAAAAACATTTGAGATTTTCTAGCACAAAATAATATGTTACTGGGTTTCGCTGCAAAAATAAGAAGCGAGTGCCAAAGTCAAAGTGTCCAGAAGAACTGAGGCTGGTTCTGCAAGATTTTTTGCGGTTACAGCTTTACCTCAGAACCTGTCCAATACGTTCCAGAACGTTCTCATAACAGTATTTGCCATGTGCCATCAATATACACTCCTGGGCAAAAAACACTGCCAAATATGAAGCTTTTAATGATCTTAACTTCAAATCATTGATCAGGAAATGAGCAAGAATTAAAGAGACGGACTCCTGGCACTTCCTGTGCCACCATTTGCTCGTTTACTTTTACTGAGCTCTTTAGGGGAAAAGCTAGAAACAGGGAACTTCACTTACAGTATATAGTCTTCTTGTACGCAAAGAAAAAATCCTGAAGACTATATACTGCTTCATATTTTGGCCATTTTGGGCGTGGCCCATTGTGTTTTGCCCAGGAGTGTAATCGGTGCTAAGTTCTTTGTCTTGTTGAGTTGGTGCTAGCAATGTGGCTTTGTATGCTAGCAGCGCTAGGCCTGTTCATTCACAAACAAGCAATGTGACACGTGACACGTAGAAAAACATTGGGAGCGAATATTATTTCAGCTGATGATTAATTCATCTCGGGAACGTGACAGTACGGTCCTGTTCGTCCTGCTGGACCACGTCTTCCAGTTAATTTCACCAAGAAACGCCGTGGACTCCATGTTTTCTTTGCAGTGCAGGACGTATGTCAGGACGTGAAGTATTATTTGATGACTCAGCACTCTGTGTTTAGAAAGAAATCTAAAAGGGATTTCCCTCCAATTACACACCAGCGGATGTTAGCTGAGATGAGAGTAAGGACACTTTGGGCGTCTCATCCTCAAGCCTCAAGCTGTTTTTCCCTCCATCAGTGATGTCATAAACATACAATGCAAGAACTTACGAGAATTTTACATCCGTGTGACTCCACGGCTGCTCCACGGCATCCTAAACCTGACACACACGTTATTAACGAGTTTGCCCAATCCGGTGTGTTCCTAAGACTCACCAAGGAAGTGACGTGATTAGTTCCCAGCTTTATAGTGTCTTCCCGTTATTGAAACCAAGCCCTCGGCTGGATTTGTCACCAAAACTCCATTTCCTGTAAGTGGAAATATCCTGCTTTGCGGCTGTGGGTGGGACATGTGGGTGGGACCCTCATCAGCCAATAGCGTAATAGATAAACTTGTCATTGGAGTGTGTAGGCGAAACACGTAAAGATCTAAACAGCTACTAGCTCTATGAAATGTGGTGTTATAATGCGGAATGTACTACAGCTGTCTGGCTAAAGCATTACACCAGTGGGATGTCATTGGGACAGGAAACATAGGTAGCTCAATAGCTTAATATCACTAGCTACTTTCACTCTGTATAATGATGTACTGAATAAATAAAGTGTTGTTTGTTTGTTTATTTATTTATTTATTTATTTATGGGTCTTGGGGTGCGTTAGCTGCATTAACTGTACTGTAGTGGAACCTGCTGGACGTGGATATCTGTTAGTCATGATTATGGTGTGTTCATAGCTGTGTGTGCAGGAGGGTGTGTGTGTGTGTGTGTGTGTGTGTGTGCCCATTTTCTGCTTGTCTTGGCTCACCTGCCAGTATTGATGGGAAGCTGGTGTGTGTGTGTGTGTGTGTGTGTGTGTGTGTGTGTGTGCCCATTTTCTGCTTGTCTTGGCTCACCTGCCAGTACTGATGGGAAGCTGGTGTGTGTGTGTGCGTGTGTGTGTGTGTGTGTGTGTGTGTGTGTGTGTGTGTGTGTAGGTGTGTGTTTGATTATTATTAATATCTAAAGTGATTTTCCTCAGAATCAAAAGACTTCCAAACAATAGCTTTAGGAGGTGCTGATTCATTTTCTTTCTTTTTTTTTAATTTTTTTACTAGATTATTATATTTTTCTTTTTAGATTTTTCTCACAGTGTGTGTGTGTGTGTGTGTGTGTGTGTGTGTGTGTGTGTGTGTGTGTGTTTTCCCACAGGGTGAACATGTTAAATCAGGACAGCCTGTTGCTATTAAAGTCATCAATGCGATGGGGGTGAGTGCATCTCATCATCACTGTCTAACATGCTAACACAGAGTCTTGCTAGCTACACAATGCTAAATGTGAAAATGTTGAGGTTTTTGATGGCACAAGTTTAACTAACGTTGCCTAGCAACCACCCTGCTGACTACACAATGCTAGGTTTGATAGTTCAGGATCAATAAGGATAGAGAAACTCAACAGATGGATGAATAAATGAATGGATGGATTCACTTGTTCACTCAGGCGGTTCAGGAGGACCTGAAGTCTGAGATGAACCTGCTGAAGACGCAGTCGCACCATCGCAACATCGCAACGTTTTACGGCGCGTTCATCAAGAAAGGCACGCCTGTCACTGGAGACCAGCTGTGGGTGAGTGTGTGAACACACACACACACACACACACACACACACACACACACACACACACACTCTCTCTCTCATATACATAAAAAAAAATATCATTGGAACAAACTTAATATAAATATTCAACTTTCCATTGTGTAGCACAACCTGATTGTGTGTGTGTGTGTGTGTGTGTGTGTGTGTGTGTGTGTGTGTGTGTGTGTAGTTGGTGATGGAGTTCTGCGGCGGCGGTTCTGTCTACGATCTGATTCACAGCATGAATCCAGAGTGTCTAAATGAGGACTGGACGGCGTACATCAGCGGAGAAATCCTCAAGGTACGACAATTATTTATGTTTTTCTATCATATATAATGATTTACACATCACACACTCTCTAAACACACTGTACACATTTATTTAGTTCCATATTAACACTTTTCCATATTAAAACTGTACGATTCGATTGCGTTCTGATTGGGTTTTATTACTGGGACATGAGGGAAAGTTTTAAAATAGTGAACAATTAACAAATAATAACTGATTAATAATAAACAGGATTTTATTACACAGAGTAAAACTTATTTGAAAATAATTTGGAACAAAAGTCACCAATTTGAGTAATAATTTTTAATTAATATTTAATTAATTT